>JAVQJF010031502.1:0-12123 GCA_036023855.1 Gadopsis marmoratus
CGCGGGCAAAAAAAACGGGGCGCTTTTTTTTTGTGTTGTGTTTTTTTGCAATGGTTGCCCGGGGGGCCGGCCGCGCCCTCCCGCCCCCCCCCCCCCCCCCCCCCCCCCCCCGTCCCCCCGGCCTGCCTCTCATTCTGCAGAGTTTTTAAGCCCCGATTGATAAAAGAGAATGGGGGGGCAGAATAGTGTTTTCTGGCCCGTTTCACCCCAATTGTGTCAGCTTGGCCAGGCAGCGGCCCAGTGTCTGGTTGTCCTCTGCGGCCTGTCAGTACAGGGGGGGGGCTGAGCATCAATATATTTTACAGCCATCCCCTTTCACACCACACTTGAACACTACCAGTGGCCCAGCCTTCTCTGCCATTGAAATGTTAACTAACTTTTCTTTTACTTTTCTCCCCCCCACTGAGAGTCTGTGCTCGTTTTGCACGAGCTCCACAAAACCAATATGGATGCCTGACCTGAGACCCGTTCCAAGACTGCCATATGACAGGTAGATGCTGGTAAAAGAAAAGAACTAATTAAGGAGAATAAAATTCTGTCTCAGTCTAAAGAGAATACAGTTTTTATAGGGCTGTGCTGTATTAGTTTGTCCATAAACTGTACACGCTGAGTCCACTTTACTAGGTACACCTGTACACTCTATTGCAACAGCTCTGCCGTAAACTCTACCCTCACAAACGTTATAATGCTCAGTTGATAATGTAAGTTGAAGTTTATGTCTATTCCTGCTGTCATAGTTAAAGGTGGTGTTGCACTGTACGGCGTTTAATGTTCTTAGAGGTTCAGAATATCAGGAACATCTCTCACCACCACCAGCTATGGCCTGAGTGATTTGACTTATTGTGTCACTGCACTGTTGCCACTGTTGCACTGGTGATGATGTTTTGTTTCAAACTGTATCATTTATCATTTAATATGAACTGACCACATCATCCCATCACTGACATGTCAGTCACAGCCTACCAGCCTTCCTCTTGGATGCTTCTGGAGTCGTGAGTATGTTTTTGTCTCCACCTGCTGTTCTGGTTGCTGCAAATGTGAGGCTGCTGACAAATAATCTCACACACTGTACAAAACACAGTAGGAGGTTAATTATCCTAAAAATCTGTTTATTGCAGTTAGAACTTAAACAAAACAAAAAAAATCACTGAAATACTTTCAGAGACAGAATGATATGAACGATGAACAAGAAGAAACCGCGTGTCATGGCAGCCATTTCCTGAAAAATCAGTTCCACACAATGACAACACAAAAAAATAATCACATTTGTATATTATTGTTATTACTATTGAATTATTATTTCAAATCACGCACACTCATACCAAGCAAACCGTTTGCTTTATGGCTTCTGTTCCGCCCACTAACATTGTCTCATGATGAGACTTATTGCAACGTCTCCTCTGCTTTTATATTATTGAAATGTCACGAATGTGCTCTTCATCTATCACATGACAATAACCACGGCACTGAAAATGATTAAGGGTTGCCTCAGCTTTCACTCAGCAGTGGCGTGGCACCCACAGCAAGGGGCTCATCTTGGAGAAAACAGTCAATAATGTTTTTGCCCACATTCCCTCGAAGATAAAACGTGCGTACACGTACAATTAAACACTTTTTATAGCCATAAAGTACGCAAAGCAACACATGTCTTGGCAGTAGAACTATCACAGGGATCAAAGTGGGGGTTGGAGATGAGCGCCAAGCTGACATCACCCTCAGCGCCACTGCTACATGAAATCAAACACGGGCAAAAATGTAGCGTATATGGACGTAACACAACATCAACAACATCCCCTTTTGATTCGCGCACGCTCTTCACTTACACTTGGCTAGAAAACAACATGGACCGAATACCGAGCTATGCAGTAAGCCCACGGTGACTGTGTGCTGTGTAACACTATGACCAGCACTCTCCGCCACGGGGCGAGGGTTCCACGAGGACGACACAAAGTATCACATCGGCTAGACGACACAAATCCACCAGCACGAAACGGCACCACTGAGACGCAGGGGTCGGTGAGATGGAGGGCAGGGTCAAAGGTCAGGTGACGGTTGACAGCACTATAGGACGCAGCGAGGTGATGGAAACGGAGTGAAGAATGGCCCGCTGTTGACAATATAGGCAAACAGCACGTTTGCATCTTATATGACACAAATGTTTGTGGATTTATAGTCGCGGCACAGTTACACACGTCAACGTATTTGTGCCGTTTCCTTTAAGTGTTTTATAACAAAGGCTTTGGCACACGACCTCTAAAGCGTTTACATTTCTCATCATCTGAGCAGCTTTTCTTGTTCTTTTTTTAACCTCAGCAGGATGCAGCACAAACAAACACAAATTTTCTCCCTATGTAGTTGATAATGATGCTAGGTTCAACTTTGGGAGCGCAGTTATTGTACACAGACAAAAAGCAGCAAACGTGTCCCGCCGTTAAGACTAAATTACTGCCTGCTCGCAAATGATTTGTTGCTTTCAGTCGAAACTGAATGTAAGAAATCTCCTGCAGAAACAAACAAACAAACAAACAAACACAAAGGCCCGTCTTCGTTAAGAGTAGCTTACGGATGTTGGCGCACTAGAGAAGTTATCCAAGGCACACTGAAGTACGGACAAAGCTAAAAATGCTACAAAAGGAAAAGAAATTGCCTTTTATAATGATATCTCTATGAAAAGATTAAACTAAAATGAATGCAGCTCACATCACAGGTAGTTTTGACCAGGGCAGTGGGGGGGGGGCAACATTAGTAAGCTACTTATGACAAAAACCTGCCAAATTTGTTGCTCTCAAAGATTTTGTGCTTTTATACATGAACTATAAACAACCACAAACACCTCCTTCATTTTATTTGTCCTAAATGAGATGACCACAATTCCCAATTCAAACATGGCCTCCTCCTGTGAGCCTGTGTGTGTGTGTGTTTTCAATCCAGCCAAGCAGCTGATCTCCGTGATGTTCTCTCTCTCGCTAAAGGTGCAAGCGATGAAAACCTACTCACACACCTGAGACCTCTGCTGCGGAATCGTATTGTGCTATCGCTGCTCACGTGAGGTGCAGAGAGTGAGGGAGGGCAGGATTTAATGGACAGATATTTCTTAGAGGAGGAGATGCTCTAAAGGCAGAAAGACTCTCATTGGTTGCATTTTCAGGATATCTGAAGGTCAACAGGAAATCTAACTCAACTAGATCACCTAGATGACACTATGGCTTGAATTCTGTTTTTTCCCAGTTAGAACGACAAGCCCCTATCAGCTCCCTCATCTTTTACGTTCTTCTCTGCAGGGCCTCTGTCTTGTGGCTCAAGCAATAAGAATAGTTCCACCTCCAGAGCAGCTCTGCCTCTGAAAAATATTTGCACAAGTACAACTCTAATCGTCTGGGACCAAATCACATGAGACTGCAATTCTCCGTCTGCTTTTTGAGGTCTTCCAGCGTGGCCTGGGCTTTGTCTTTCAGCTGGTCGATGTCCACGTTCTGGATGTTGGACAGCTGGCCCAGCACCGACTGCTTGTGCGTTTCCTCCTGGTTGTCCTCAGCGATCATCTTGGCCAGCTCTGTGGGCAGCACCACGTCGTCCCCCGCCTGCTGGATCTGGGTCTCATCCAGCTCATTCTGAGGTAGACACACACAGGCATGCATTTCCACATTGACACACCCGACAGGAGAAAGGAGGACACGTTTAGAACAACAGGCCCAAATCCAACTGGAGTTCATAGAAATATGTTACTTGGCTGCAAGAATATGTGGGTTTTTACAAAGGTACCAATCCTGGTGGAGAGGTACCATTATGTGTCATGACATGTCCAGCCCTTCAGCCCAAAGATGCATTGTCTTTACCTTTCCTTACTGAAACAGACCTGGGTTAGTTTACCTTAGGTAGTCTGTACTTGTCCCGGAAATGACTTCTAACTGTGGCTCTCTCAGCTTTCTTCTGGGCGAAACTGGCTTCTCGTTCTTGTCTGCAAAAAAGTTGGAGAAATTGTGGCTGAATCCACGCACCACATGTGTAAGGAGGAATATTCCCAACATATTACAAAAAAACACACATTTTATATGAAAATTAAGAAAACCAGTGGTCATTATTGCCATGTGCAGCATCATAAGGCTCCTGCTGGCTCTGGACCTTGGAGGCTTATGGGGTTTAGCATCACCATGTCTCCTCTTAATTCTAACAAGAGAGGCAGCAGAAGGTGGAGCAGCGGCGGTGATGCCGTGGGGGAAACAGCAGGAGGGTTTTTTTTTTTGCTTATATTTAGGAGCCCCAGATGCAGCATCCTGTCGGTCCAGCGCTCCCCTGAGGGATTTTAATCCTCTTGGGATGTGGACTACTAGAGGTAACCTACTAACTGCAGATTCACTACCACTCCCCCACTTTCACAACTGTCAACCCATCCTATAAATATGCTGCATTTACTTCGGTTTAGCTGAGCAGCGTTGCAGGCTGCACTTAAATGCATGACCTTTTGGGTGTTTTCAGCTTTGAAGTCTTGGAGACCCTCAAAAAAGATCTGTCTTTGCAAAATGGGCCGTTTATGGCAAACCATCAAAGAAAGGACAGATGACCCTTCAACCATCTTCATAGTTGCCTTAAGTCTGACTCTGCATACAAGAGAGGTGTTGAGGCATTTTTTTTGAAGAAACTGCATGTTGTGAGATGTCCAATATATTCCTGTTATGTGTCTCTTAAATCTCACTCTAGTCCAGCCTACAGTATGTGACGCCACCAGCAGAGGGCAGACAATAGGCGGTTGGGAAAGCTCTCTCCACTCATGGCCCCTGGAATATTTATGGCTTCAGTGTAGTTAATAATTGCCCCTAAATGTGCTGAATTTCCTCTAACATTGTAACATGCTTGTATGGCCTGAGGCCAAACATAACATGAATACAGTGACAAAAGGCCGCATTTTATTAGTCAGTGAAACACAGTAAGTGCTTGCAACAAAATAAACGCCATAGATGATATTCTTCAAAGCTACAGTGGCAGAAGTTGCATTGTATGACTAGAAAGATCAAATCAGCTGCATAATCTAAAGGAGGGGGGGGGGGGGGGCACTGGAGGACCACGGGCATGGTTTGCAAAGTGTTTGTTCCCAATGTGTCAGGGGAAGGTCGTTTTTTCTGGAGATGCAGCATCCATGGTGCTGTCCGTGTGAGCCTGAGTTCACTTTGCATTAACATGAGTGGCCAAACACTAAATGGCCCGTGCAGTGCTCACTTGCAGCCAACGAGCAGAGCTTTGTGTCTTCCCCTCTCAAGGGCATCAGATGGCCAGGGTTGTCACTGTGGCGCGGGTGCTGAGGGTGATAAAATGTCTGCATGTGACATGTCAGTGTGAGCAGCCCCCACCCACCAAACCCCCACCAAACCCCCAACCTTATTTAATCTGCTTTAATCTGAGCAGGATGGGCTTCTCGGTGATCTATGCTCATGTTTAACACCTCTGACTAATAACTCCGTGCCACTGAAGGTCGCAGTATGACGGCAGAGGGTTCAGCATCTCGCCCTGCCTCCTGTAGAGCTCAGTGGGCTGAGCTGAGTGTTAATGCTGCACGAATTAGGGCTTCACTTCCCACTCATGCTTAAAGTGTCTGCACATGGTAATGTGAGGCACTTTGGATAAAGGTATTCATCATCATACATACATACGTACATGCTCCACCCAGCAAAGAGCTGGGACAAAGAGCTACAACCGAAATATATAATCAGAATTTAGAATCCTTTCTGTAAAACTATGGTCTGAATTCTTTATTCCACATTATTAATCTATGGTAACATATTCTATGACCAGGGCGGTGAACAACATGTGATCTGGGCTGTGGAGTCCTGCTCTAAGGGAAGCATCACACTAATCAGTGGTGAGTTGCTGTCTGCTGGGTGAACTCTGTTTGCCAAATGACCTTGCTGTTAACTTATATTGTCCTCCGGTGAGCTCCTGAGGCAAACACCAACACAAATATGTAGATGAGGAAAAACAAAGAACATTTAAGGGATTCACTTTTGCAGCTGAGACACAGGGCAAAGACCTAAACGACAGAAGCGTGACTAAAGAATTAAAAGGCGCACAGCTGGAACCACAACTGTAAAAAAAAAAAAAACCAACACATTAGAGACACCATTGAGGCCACACCACTCTAAATTCATTTCATCCACTTTTTTAGGCTGCAATACGCTGAATTCATGTTAGTTTATGCTGCAGATTGTTTGCCCTGTGGTCATATATCAGGGTCCGACCCGCTTTATGCACCGTCTGATCCATCATTCAGCCGCGCGCACCGCAGCGGGAACACGTGTCGCTCCGGGCGCGAATCCCCGGCAGACGGTTCCCGCGCGAGGATTTATTCCAGGAATCCCAAATTAAAAACGGCGCTGCACAATTTGCCGAAGCTTACGGGAGCGCGAGCGCCGCGGGCGGGAGGCAGCAGCTGCGTGTGCAGCGCGCGAGTTATTGCATTGATGCGTAAAAAGGCGCGCGGCGCACCGGGGAGCGCACCGCTGTTAACGCGCGCGCACAGTTAAAATACGCCACGCATTCTTGGGTTTTTAACTACAACGGCACAACCACAAGCGCCACCCATTGCCTTACTTTTCCTCCTCCAACTGTTGCTGATATTGTTCAAATTCCTCCTGAGTCATCCCCTGCGCGGCGGCGTCTGTCTTCTCCCCTTCGGATTTCTCCTCCGTCAGTCCGCCCGTCAGGTTCTTCAGCTGCCCTCCCACCACGTGCTTCACCATGAACGCCATGGTCCTCCGGCCGGTCGGCGAAGAAGTTGGGGGCTTGGCGCGCTCGTGGCTCGAGCGGTGGATAAATGTCCGGCAAGCGGCGCTTAGAAAAAGGAGGTGTTGCACAAGAGCGTGTGACGTCCGACGGCTCAGTGGGAGCACGCAAGCCGGGTGGGGGTGGCTGGGAAGGAGGCAGGAGTTGCTGGCAGTTTCAGCACCACTGGTCCTGGACAGCTCCGCGGAGGACGGATGCTCAGTTATGAGTCAACAAGTTTGGCGCTGAACTCCACCAATCCCGTGACTCCGTCCGCAGCCACCACTCCCTCCGCCCAATCCCAGGCGCCGCCGGACGCTGGGGGGGTGCGCTTGCGCTCGCATGGCGCGCGTCTGCACCGTGGGCCGCTCCCGTGATCCGCCGTCTGATTATAATGATATATATAATGGAGGAGTCAAACAACACGTGACGAGCCTCAGCGTCTCTCTCTCTCTCTCTCTCTCTCTCTCTCTCTCTCTCTCTCTCTCTCTCATCCTGAAATAAGATGGAGCTGACATCTTGACATAAGACATTGTGTCTCCAGTTGCATCACCATAATATTCCTGCAGTGACTCGTGTGAGTTCGTAACATCAGTGTCTAATACCCATTTGGCCTCCTGTGGGATTTTCTGTGCTGCTTCCTCTCGTGTGTGTGTTTGATGGGGCAGGCGGGTGAATAGTTCAACCTCCATCACCAGAAAAGATGATTTATTAACACGTTGAGTGCTTCTGGATGACACTCTGTGTGTGTGTGTGTGACGCCTCAGACCTACATGCGTGTTTGAGGAAAGTTTTAAATCCTTCCCTCCCGCTGTCTCTGTGTGAGATTCTTGACACCCGAAGCGTGAAAAGGAACTTTGATTACAAGTCAACAACTTCAGCGCCCTGATCCTCGCAGCAGTCTGACACCGAGCCTGGCCTACTTCCCCCCCTCGTGGATCAGGACAGTGTCTTTCTTGTCACAGGCTTATAGCGGGGGGGCCCTGCTGGCCTACACCTGGCTCGCTTTTTAAATCCCTCGCCAACTTCAAAGCTGGCCACAGGTGGATGGGTTGAAACGTAACTGCTCGACGTGAACGCGATCAAAACCGTAATCTCTGTGGAATTTAATCAAAAGAAAGAATTCGCCCAACCAGCACGTTTCAACATCAAATTGTGTCGTTTCTTGTCGCTTTTGATATTCACACCCATGGGATCTGCTGCCAGCTCAGGTCTCTCACTTTTATTTCTTTATGGATTAGCGCTGATCCCCGACTACAGCTGCTCTAGCAGGTGCACAGCAGGAGGTTTTAATCCAAAATGATGTAAATTACACACACACACACACACACACGCGCGCGCTTAATGGTGACATCCATACATTTTCCGTAAATAGGACTGCAGCCTTCACATGGTGACATGCTCTGGCAGCAGAGCCACACAGGACAACTGTGTTGGCCTAAAAAGAGCAGGTCCTTTTCTGTAAGAGCTTCTAATAGAGGCTGTCGTGAAATTCCTGACGCATTGAACAGTTAGACAGAGTAAGACGAGAGATAGGTGGAAGGGCAAGGAGCGTCCTGTGAGCTCAGATAGATTTATTGTGACTATCGTCAAGGAGCAATAGCAAGGTCGTGATCCAGGGACTCGAGTCATGTGTGGGAACGCGTCTGATGCCAGAGGAGTTGCCAAATTAGTGGCCACTCGGGAAGAGTAGTGGAGCTAGATGGTTGATGGTGGCTGGACATCTGAGCGTTCAGATGGAGACTGCCCATCGCGGCAGCTGGGCCAGCCAACGTGGGTTAGCCTACCGTGAAGACACGGGAGTGGGATTCAAAGGCATTTTAAATGTGCGTCAGGGCTGGAGAATGGCGTCACCTGCCAGAGGGCTCAGTAGAGTTCTGATGCCCACTGCAGGGCCTCGTGATAGATCCAGACATCAACGTGAATACTTGAAATGTAAAATGACTGCCTGGTGAAAGCTGTAGCAGGCCGTTGCATAATCCGGTTCCATTGCATTGCACCGTCACCAAATAATAATAAAAAATGTGAAGGTATTTTTGAGTCCTTCTTGCAAAAGAGGACGTAATCAGCTGTTTGTTAAATCGGCGCGTGTGGCTTTGAGATGAAACCTCCGCGGTAAAAACACATTACTCACAGTAGCTGATTTGGAAACAGGCTCGTGCTTAATTGCACTGCCGACCCATCTGTGAGTGACGTCGCACTGTACTGTGGAAATAGATGAACAGTTTGGCCCGTGAAAAAAAAACCCAGAACAATCTGTGTTTACTCTTTTTATCTGCTATTTAGTCCAAATCTCATGGGTGAAAACTAAGTTTAAAAACACCACAGATGTTAAGCGGCACGTTTGAGCCAAACGCAGCAAAAGGTTACAGAAGCATGACACGATGAAGGCTGTTGTGAGGCAGGACTGATGCAGGAGTGATGCAGGACTGAGGCAGGACTGATGCAGGAGTGAGGCAGGAGTGATGCAGGAGTGATGCAGGACTGAGGCAGGAGTGAGGCAGGAGTGATGCAGGACTGAGGCAGGAGTGAGGCAGGAGTGATGCAGGACTGAGGCAGGACTGATGCAGGACTGAGGCAGGACTGAGGCAGGACTGATGCAGGACTGAGGCAGGACTGAGGCAGGACTGATGCAGGACTGAGGCAGGACTGAGGCAGGACTGATGCCAGTGCGAGTCAACACAGCTGAAAGCGTCGTGCCGGCTCCCGCCCAGTCGCACTTCCAGGCTACACTTGGATCTTCTGGGATTAGGAGCCTGTGTGGGATTGGGGAGAGATGGGTTCATGTGCACCATCGCACACGCTCGCTGAGCCCTGGCAGCCGAGTGTTGCACCTTTTCGTGTCTTTAGACGCGGGATGACGAGGGATTAGACTCATCAGACAAAATGTGCCCCGCGGCAAACGATATGCTCGTGTGGGGAGTTTTTAAATTCACACGGGCGAAGATGACGCCATTAGCAAGTCACTGGGATGCCTGTCTCGAGGAAAGCAGAGGGAGAGTGAGATGGCAAAAATATCACGCTAATCCCATTAGAAGTGCAAAGTGCGCTGTGTACTCGGTGATAAAAGTCATTATGATGATGATTTGTTTCTACCGGCGTCAAGTGCTGACCAGCAATGGAAGAGACAGGTGGGGGGTCAGAGCCGCATGGCGCCATATGGTAGCAAGCGAGTCGCCCCAGCAGAGGCGGCCTGATGCCCCGCAGGAGGTGTTGAACCACACCGCGTGTCACCTGTCCCCCCCCAGCTGACACCGACTACCTCCCCCTGAGCTCAGTATTATGGCCTGGCGACAGAGTAAAAGAAGTGCATTTCATAACATTTGAACTTGATATTTAAAGCCGCATTAAACCGGGTTTGGGACCTGGTTTGTGTAAATGTTGCCCTTAATGGGTTGGTTCACTCAAATTGCAAAAAAATAAAATTAAATAAAATATTGAAGTAATTACATCTAAAAAAATAAATTTCACAGCAACACGTCTGTCCAGAATCGGTGAAGCTAGCTGAGCTGTTCACAGTGAGCTCTGTGGATTATCCAGAGTAATGGGTACACGGTTTAAATGTTCTCAGCTCTCTTATATTGGGGGTGGTGGCAGACAGATATTTCAAAACCCGGGCAAACAAAGCCGACATACCTAGTGTTGATCTATGTTTGTTTTATCTGTCCATATATAGACACCACGCACCACAGGCGGTGAGTGACAAGGTGTGTTTCTTTCTCCCATTGAAGTTGTGTTATTGACGGTTTGAAACTTGATTTGTTGGATTTTTGCTTACTGTCACCACAGATTTCATGCCTCTTGTTTTTTCTTACCTGCAGCTGCTGATATCGATACCATTTCCATTGGAGCTTGTGCTCAGAAGAACAGTGCTCTGTCTCGGCTCGTTCCAATCAACCTTGATGAGATACAGTGTATTGATCCATTTCAGTGTTTAAACATTTGTATTATCCTGTATTTTGAATTCAACAAAGTCCTTTTCTTATTTCGGTAGGAGTATGTATTTTGTGATTTTCTTCAGATTTAACATGCACTCTTTCACAAAGGGCCAGTGGCAAAACGTGATTACTGAAAACAGGAACCCCGACTGGGATTCAAATTATTGGCATGGCTGAAAAGTGTGAAAAGAAGCCGCTAAGAGACACACTCGGCGACAGAATTCACAGCAGAAATGTGCAGATGAAAGTGCGAAAGATGAAACACAAATGTTCAGAGAATCGGCTGAAATAGGCTGTGAAATTGAGTGTGGACAGGAAAAAATAATAAGGCCCAAAATGGTCAGAAACATTGCAGAACAGCTGCCTCCAACATTGCAATCAGATAAGTCTGGGACTGCAATGAACGCAGAGATCGGGAAGACAAATCATTGCTGAAATAAATGGAATCTGGTCTAAACTGTTGAGAGACAAAGCAGTGCTTTATTACCGAGACCGAAAAAAGTCTTTGAGAGAAAACAACACCAGCTGCTGAAGAAACCTCATCAAGAGAAGATACAGAACTAGAAAAATTGCATTTCCTGCAGAAAATGCACAATATTTAAAGTATAAATTGTGGAAAAAGGGATAAAAAATGGAAATAAAATAGAAACATAATTGTCCTTAAATAGCTGAACATTGTTACATTTCTGCAGAAAGAGACAGAGAATCATTTCAATAATGTCGGACTGATGTGGAAGATTTGAAATGTAGTTGTAGTTTTGTAGGAACCTGCACAGACCTGCTCTCACAGCTGGTTTCTCCATCAGCCTGCAGAAGACAGAAGGAGCAGAAGCTCATATGGAGAAATCAGTGACGGCTGGTCGTGATATTGGGGGGGGCTGACAAATGCATTATAACCATCAATAGTTTGCGCTGCAGCAGCATCATATCAGATACCAAGTTACAGCAACAACACTTTATATCTTATTATAATAAGTTATCTAGAATAACACTATATTAGTACTCACAAGAAAGGCCTGGTGCCAAAAACCTCTGTGTATCTCTCTCACTTTCTCTCATGACTATTTTTCTCTGTCCACATTAGCAACATGCCATTTTTAAACAAAACATGTATTTGCAAGAATGATGTTAGACTCCATAATAATCAGAATGCTCCATTGTGCAGCCGACGATGCCAGAAAGGGTCCAGCTAGAGATGCACTACAACACATGTTCCAGCTGTGACGACTGTCCAGAGACACTGCAGCTGTTTTTAGTTTGTTTTCTAATTCATTTGGCTGCAGCTTCTCCCTCTGGAGTGTGTCGAGTCCCACCGCAGTTCTGTCCACTAGGGGGAGTAACAGAGAAACCGCTGCACGATAGAACCGTCAGTGAGGCCTGAACACGTCTCAGACGTGTTGTTGGCAACCTGTGTGTCTGACAGGTGATCAGC
>JAVQJF010031510.1:0-13689 GCA_036023855.1 Gadopsis marmoratus
AGCGTGAGGACAACAAGATGGTGGCAGTTTGCAAAGCTGAACAAGGAAAACCTGCTGCCAACATCATCTGGCATCATACGGGAAACTCATCGTCTGTGGAAACACGTGACTCACGTGGATTTGTTACGGTAGAGAGTCGCCTGGAGCTTCCAGTGGGAATGGATACAGCAAACCTGAGCTGTGCCATCAGTCACTCGTCCTGGAAAGGGGAAAAGACTTTGGTACCAGAGCCCAAAAAAGGTCAGGCTTTTGCAGAGTGGAAAGCACAAGAGAAAAGATTTAAGTTCTGGAGTGAGTGCAGAAGCAATACTTTTAAATTAAAATAGCAGTAGTCGGTTTATGTTTTTTGAGTAAAAATTTACAGGGGTGTTTTATATTATAGTGGTAATTATAACTTTGTAAATAGATGTAATGTGTTGTATTGATGTCCAGCACATTATTAAGACACCTTTCATCTTTATTCTGTCTGCAGGTTATGATGCTTGGCTGTGCATCCTTATTGTTGGGGTGATCATTGTGCTTTTGGCGGGAGTTTTATTGTTTGCACAAAATAAACTAATAATTTCAAGGTAAGAATGTCCATTTAATGAAAAATGAATTGCAATGAATGCTTGCAAGCTTTTTTGTTGAGTCACTGAGCTGGTTTGTGTCCACCTTATTGCCAGGCAATGTCAGCAGTCTGACACATCACCATCCAAATCTCTACCGGTAGGTAATCTTTCTTTAACTCTCTGTGTGTGTTTTACTGCACACTGTTGAGCTTTGTTCAGAACAGTTGTTTGCTTTTTTCAGATAGAGGATGTGGAGGAAGTGGAGCCCTACGCCAGCTATATTCAACGTGTGAACTCTATCTATAACTCATCTGCAGATTAGTTCACGTAAAATTTTGCACATGCATCACACACGCACGCACGCGAGCGCACACACTTACATGCACATTGGCTCTTTGTGAGAAACTGAAGGCTCTGAAACTGAGAACTGGGGAAATAGTAAAGAGACGTGAGTGTGAGATGAAAGAGTTCCGATAAGAGAGGGAAGCCTCTTGGGTTAATTCTCTCCTAATCTCTTAACTGATGGAACAGGGGATGTACCTAATGTCACACACTGGCTCCCATGCACAGTACCTGCAGCCCACCACTCTGTGTGTGGGTCTCATGGAGAACATTTATAATAACTACAAATGCAGTGAACTGCTGAATTGGAAAAAACCGCTTTCAGCCGGATGCCGCACGCCAAGACTACAGAACTAAAGGCTTTTCATGCTGCCATGAAATACATGATATGATGATGAGGATGATTATTATTAGTAGTATTGATAGACATATTTATAGATGAACTGTAATGGATGTATTCTTGCTGCAGTCGACCCAGTAAAAGTACAAAGTAGAGAACACTGGTGTAATTCAGTGAAAGAATTGCCTCAAGATAATGTGGACAATATTATGTGATGTATTCATGTTTTGTCGTAATGTATAATTATGTAATTGTGTGTATTAAAAATACATTGCTGCACAAAATGTTGTCATTGTAGTTAAGCTCTCCAAAAACGAACACTAAAATAGTACACAGGAACAAGTGATTAGATTGAATTGGAATTTTCCAATGCTGACAATGTGTCAGTGTTTACAACAGAGTGATACAAAGTCTTGTTTACATGACATTGCTTTTCACTCTGGTTAATGTTTTAAAAGATGGATTGAAGAAGATTTATATTCTTGCAGCAGAAAGGTAACCAATATTTTGTGGAACACCCACCTTTTGTCACCTATTAGATGATTATCAGCACGGGACCAACCAAATAAATGGAAAGTAGCCTGTTAGAATTTGGTTCAATACTCTCATAGTGAGTGCAAACCAATTTCTGAAGAAACTGCTCAGGGGATAGGAAATGGAAAACTGGAATGAGGAACTGTTCTGCCATCTACTGGTGGCTATCAGAAGCAAATCCACCATCATGATCATAGCTGTATTACAGTCCATGTTAAGATTTTTTGAATAATGCTAATAATACACACTAGAACTTCTGAAAGGCAAATTTTCAAGTCTCAATTAAAACAATAGTCAGGTGCCCACATTTACACTGAAAAAGGATTTTCTTGTTGTAATAATTCCTCCTGTTCATACTGGCCACCAAGAGATGCCTTCCTAATGTGCTTCCAATGTAAATAATTGGGACAAACTCCACCCCCTAATACACAGCCTAGGTCTAGACTTTCTGTTTGAATTCTGCTATCATAGTTTGCTGTATCTATAGTTAGACTTCCACTCACATTAAGTAGTTAAAAACAGGACTTCTGTCCACTGAACATGGCAAATTTGGACTCTCTTACAGTCTCAGTGGTCAATTTCTGGTGAACATTAATTTAATTTCTTCTCTGAAATGTAGCAAAAAACCTTACTGAAGGTTTGACCTTATCATAGGGATTCTTATCATGGCATCTTAAAATTTAAGCAGAATAATGGACAACAGTGATCATCTGTAAACCTTTAATCAATAAAAACCACAATGAAACAAAGGCAACTTATAGTAAATTACACTACTCTACCATTTCATATGCATCCAGTCAAACACATAAATAATCATGCAGGTAGATAAAGGTATACACAATATGTTTTCTGCACACACATACAAAACATAATTTCTCAAAAATATAAATTCTCATGCCGTAAATATCTATTTGTAGTATATTTTGGTGGCGTGCAGCAGCTCTCAGGAGCACAATGTTGCAAAATGGTGGAGCAAAGCTTTGGCTTTGTTTCAACAAAAGCAGACTAGAGATAAAGATCAAACTTAGAGATGTACTTGCATTAACCAGCCTGACTTCAGTGTCAACATTCTGTCTACAGGGTTTCAGAGGTGTTCTTTTTACATTCATCGTGAAAAAAATAAACATCGGTCCTCCAACTTGTGTAAGCACGTACACTCTTTTGAAAGCTGAATGTAACACACTGAATGCAGCACTTTTGAGAACAAATTTTTCAACAAACAAAAATGGACGCCATCAAAACTAATAAAAAGATTTGACACATAGTGGCTTTAAGACTCTCAGTCCACATGTTGTAACTAACAGTAGTCACCTCTTGCATGATGGGCAAAAAGTCCAAAGAAAAAAAGTTCATACCAAATGCTAATTATATACAGTATGTGCTAATCATCATAGTATACCATATTAGCAGTTAGTATACAAAAATGAAAATGTACTTTTTAAATACTAACAGAAATGACACAACATGTGCAATGTTGAATGTCAGTTACACTGTGACGTTCGAAAGCTAAAAGAAAGCAAACATTTTTTTGTTAAGGTTTCAACTCCATGAATGTGTGCACTGCATTGTGGGAGAATAGTATCCATCAAAAGCACACTAAAAGTGGATGATATTTAGTGTGCATTCTGTCTGCTTTGCGTATACTATTTTGTCACTAAAACCTACTTAGAACCTGTAGTATGAATTTGGGACGTGGCGCAAGTTCATATTCATTTGACTTACCAGATGTTGCCCTAATGTCACAACATTTCAGGAATGTATTTCTAGTATATACACTAATTTTGTTGACAAATGTTTATGCAAATAAAAGTGTAAAATTTTTTAGAAGATGCTATAAGTACATAAAGGTTTAACACACAGTGGCTTCTTTGGATTCAGGTCAGGTCGGACAGGATTTGTCATTTTGGATGCGTTGCTGTTCTTGAAGATGTTCAGAACCATTCTAACCTTTCGTGTGATTGGCAAAAATTCTTCAAGCCAAACACCAAGTCCAGTTTCCTTTGAGTAACTGATTCCAAACAATGTGCTAATGTCATGACGTTTCAGTGATCCGGGCATGTCAGACCACAGAGCTACAGATTCTCCTCTTGAGGCTGAGTTTCTTCTGTAAAGAGGTTAAACACGATGCAGATTTGTCCTCTTGAGGAAGGAACGCTACAGTTGTGGCCACGCTTGAGGTTACCTCAAACGTGGAGAGAAACATCTTGGGGCTTGGCTTCTCCACAACCTGCTGCTGTTGACTGTGGATTTTATTTTTTTTTGTCACCGTTTTTTGATTGAAGATCAAGATTGATTAACAGCTGGAATCTGGAGACTGGAAACTTCAAACAAATTCTTGGACGCCATTACAAAATATCAGACAGTCCTGTTTGTGATATTATCTACTCGTAGTTAACGAACTTTTCTTCTTGTTTCTATTTAACCCATAGGCACATAATCGTCTTCACATTCCTCTTTAGATGAGCACTCAGACTCACATTTAGGTTGAAGTGCTGCTGGGATACTAACAGTTGCATAGTCGCAATCATCTTCAGTGGCAGCTCTAGTTCCTCTCGATCCTTTGGCAGTGCTGTGGTCAATAGAGGCATACGTTACATCCTCGTTAGGCTGTCATGAGATAACACACAGAAGGAGATGGTAATTCCTCAGTCGGGAACACATGTTACACATAATCTATTCTATTTTTTCATACAGTGCTACTGTAACCAGCATGTTTTTTTTTTGATAGTTAGTGGTTATAACTTCCTGAAGATGGCATAAATAGCTCCACAGTTTCTTTTACAACAGAGGCCTCACACTGATGTTCACCCAGTATGCAAATCTAACGAGGCAGCACCTCTGACTGGGTTATCATGAAAGCATAGAAACACACCCATGTCCCATGAAATGCTGGAACTGACAACTATGAAAATTCATGCTCAACAAAAATAGACTCAACATTGATATGGGCAGGTCTACCTTATTATCTGTGCTGCTTTTACCATCGTGTGCAGAATCCCCTGAAAGAGAAAAAATATTTATGTAAATATTTTTGTAAATCAAGTATAGCAAAACTGTGTACGATTTTTATATACTTTATTTATATAGCACCATTCATACAAGAAATGCAGTTACTATATATATACTATACAGTATATACAAAATATTATAAATACTATTGCAAATGTAGTTTTACCTTTGCCTTTCTTCTTTATCCTAATCGACAGTAGAACAAATTGAAAAGGTTAGACCACAAGGCAGAATCATTCAGATCAACATAGCATTAAACAGTTTCCCACAGACCAATACAAGTGTGGAACAAATAACAATACTGAAAATGATCATTTAACTTCCACTTTGCAGATAATAATGATATTCACATCAACAGCTTTTTATAGGTGTAGATTTGACCCCACAGCAGTGTTTCCTTGACAGCTTAATAGATACAGCTAATGCAACAGGAAACACTTTACATATGCCTACAACCAACTGCCTGTGTCAGTGACTAACAGCACAGAACTTTGCATGCTTCTAGGTCAACATCTCACATCATGTTATAATAAGCACATGTTGTAATCCACAGCAAAGCTGCTAATTCTTTATGCTTGACGATGTTCATAACGACACTCGCTGAAACGGAGTCTATTCTTAGCCAGTAACCACTATTTCCTTGCTGACGCGAATGCAAAAGTTGCTTAACGCAGGGTCAAACTACAACATTGTTTCATTTAAGTGTCTCCTGCTCTCCAAGATAGTTTTTTTCATTTCAAACCACTCTCGTTATAAAGAGGTTATCCATACATGCAGCAGGTTCAGGAAAACCTTAGACGGTAATTACAATATGCTGAAAAAGTCTATCCTCTACCATGAGTATATATCCTAGTTACTTACCCTGAAGTGCAGTTTCCCATTATGTGCCCACAGAGTCTGGATGTTCACACTGTTTTTGTCAGCAGGTGTCAGGAACCGGTGCTTGGGTGCTATGAACAACCCCAAGCTTGAATCTGTGGTAGACGCCGATCTCTCTACTGCTGCTCACACACATGCCACAGTAGAGAGATGACAGAGAGAGAGGGAGAGAGAGAGAGAGAGAGAGAGAGAGAGAAAGAAAGCGCATACAACAGTCTTTTTGTGTGCTCTTTTGATTTCCTGTGCATGATGGTTTCTAACACCACACACACACAGCACACACACACACACACAGGCATTCTGTGATGTTGTAGGGGAAAACCTCAAATTCATTAAAAGGTGAATCTAAAAGATAACATAACATACAACCAATGCCATAGCCATACAATTATTAATTTGCCAAGTTGCCAAGACTTCTAGAAAGTCACATTGTTGAATTCAAATGTCATTTTTTTAATGGTGGCAGCAGTCTCAGCAGCACGTATCTCGAGAAACACCAGACGTATCAGCATTGCTAGGTGCCACAAGGGGTAAGTGTAGAGTGTGTGGCGAGTTGACATTTGTTGTCACATTGTGTCATTTGAATGATTGTGCAAATATTTTTGATGAGCAATTTGAGGAAGGCACAGACCATTTGCTTTCACGTTCAGTGGAAAGCCCAGTGTACTGTATAATATATGCCTTTGCCATAGACCTTTATGAATGTAACGATCATTTAGAGATATTTCTGTGATATGCACAGTGCAGTAAAGTCAGTTTTGGAAACTCAAAAAAAGCACCTCAGAATGAGAATGATTCACTGTACTACGTAAGGTTTAATCAGATTCAGCTGTCAAATAACAGATGTTTGATACTGGATAGATTTAAAAAATATAAAATATATTATTATTTCTAGACACAACCATGTATTCATATGCAGTAGATAGCACTACATTATACACTGGAGGGCACTGTTGGCGCAGTCTGTATGATTAACATACAACTGAGAAAGATTATGCCCTCAGTCTACTTTAGAAAGTTAAACATCATATTACACCATACTAGTATACTACCACATACGGGTTGTACTGAAACAAACAAGAAATAGAAATGTCTAGTATCAATGCACTACATGTCTAGTGAGAATACACAAGATGATCATCAGATAACCATCCGCAACTGTGATTAAAAACAAGTAACTGCAACGTATAGTTAGTTGTTTTAGAAATCGTTTCTCCAAGTCACAGTAACCCGCTTGTGATTGCACTTTGGCAGACCTTTGGCTATTAATCCATCTGCAGGAGCTGCAGATATTTGCACAGATTGGAAAAGGGAAGCAAGCATGCAAGCATCTTGTTATTTCATAAACATGATGGGAACATTCAGGTGGCCTCTGGTGCTCACTACTGAGCAATTTAAGCTGTTCATAAGCATACATGTAGCCTGTCTACATGTATGCATGTAGCCTGTCTATAGCGGTAATACTTTGGTGTTAAAATGGATTCAGCTTGGGAATTCATCACTCATGGGAATGATATGAACCCGAGGCCTCAGTCTGACTTTAAAGCCAACTTCCTGCTGGGCTCCTGAGCCACTTTAGGACAACTTTGAAATGATGAGCCTGTGCACATAACAAAGGTGGAACCCAGCCCCCTGACAGGAAGTGACAAGCCCACTTGCTGTAGTAACCTTAATAACTATGTGTCTCAGATTTTGTATTGAGGATAACCTACGTCAGTGTAAATACGTGTTTCTTTGAGCGAGCATTACAGAATTAAAATGTAAAGATACAGTAATACACAAAGCGCAAATTTCCACGTGCGCGCACATTGTAAACTGTGCTATTTTAGGATATGTCGCAACACACACGTTCAGGAGGGTCTTCGAATAAATGTAGGAGGTCAGGAAGTGGTGAGCTTATCACAAGTGCAATGAGCCCATGCAGCAGCTTCACTGTTACTCTCAGGTAATGAACGTGTCAAGCCTAATGGATCGACTGCCATTCACCTATCTGCTGATATTCAGCTGTTTTACATTTGTCTGCATGTATGGAAGAGCTCATGGTAAGGCTCAACACTCTTTTATCTTGTGATATGACTTTCAAGAGAGCATGAAGGAACATTTTGAATAATACAAAACAAGAGAAAACAGTAAGGCTTTTGATTCCCACCCATAAATGAGTGTAATGATTTAGCAGTTATGAGATATAAATAAAATATGTATTGGGTACCTACAGTATAGTGTATGTAAGTTAAAGGGAAGAAGACCAGAGCTGGTAAAACAAAAAAATGACAATAAAAGTGTTGTCATCAGTGAGGTGTATATGGTGATATTACTCGGTAACAGGAGAGACAAGAGAAATGGTGAAAACAGGTGGACAATGACGTTAAATTAATAACGTTATAAGTTTTTTCTTGCATCTATCCGTGAAGATTTTATTGAGAGAAATATTTATGTTACCTTGTATTAGACTGGAGCAGACTGGGACGAGATATTTTTCATTTTCATTTTTCTTTTAGATTTGATTCCTTCATGTAAAGTTGGGCTGATGGTCCAGAGAGGCGGAACATGGAAAGCTGCCCCACGCCGACTTCTGACAGTCAGCTGTCCTGTCAAACACTGTGGAGAATCAATAAATGTCACCTGGTGTAAACTGCCCGACGGAAATGAATGTGAACAGATTCATAACACAGAGAATGTAGAAATTAAACAGAATGATAAACATGTTAAGGATGAACTGATCTCATTTTTGACCTTCAAACGGATTTCCATTCATGACGACGGCCTGTACAGATGTAATGCAAAGGGACACAAATATGAGGAGATCAGTCACATCATCAACGTCTCAGTTTCAGGTAGGCAGTCCTTTCTCCATCACAGGCAAAATATCGATATAAAATGTCTAACGTTGTGTTTGTATAATCTACAGACTTAAACCACGGGGTTAAAAACTCAACAAAAGGCTTACAAACTAATGTTGGTAAGAACCTTGAATTGCTAAATTATATACATACATCTTAATGGATACAGACCAGGACAATCAGTTGATCTGGATCTTCTTCTGTTGTAGATGAGATACCAAGCTCTGCTGGTGAGGAGGACGTGTCTTGGTTGCCCTACTTCACCATCTGTGTTACCATAGCTCTTCTGGTAGCCACACTGACAGTGCTGACCCTCCTGAATTGGTACGGCTGGAAACGTAAGATCATTAATTTGTATTCAGTCTGAATTACTGTGACAAAAAATCTAAAAATCTTACCACCTAACAATGGAGCATTTCTTTTATGTCTTCTTCACAGGAACACTGACCTACAACCGCACGAAGGGACAGGTAACGTTATGCTTACTTAACCTGTTAGATTTCATGTTTACACTGTACTACCTAACAGATAGGCTACATCTCATGGACTGGCACCTACCAAACCCAAATTACACAGCACAGTAATCCCAAATCACTTGCTTGTGGTCATTGCAACATGGTCTACTTGTTTGGCAGTTGAGCGTTCCTCAGCTGAAATAATTCTGCGCCTGGACGAACAAGAATTTTAGAGGCACGCATTCAAGCCTACTTCTTGGCCGGGCTCAGTAACGAGATACCAAGTGTTAATTAGTGAGCTAACTGGCGGCGACCTGTAGCTAACTAGTCCTCACCAAGAAAGGGAGTACGTTTATTTTCCAAAATGCCTAACAATTCCTTTAAGCTGAAATATGAATTAACAAAAACAACAAAATTTTTCTGACATATACAAGTTATTGCATTATATGTCCTGGATCGTTAAAGACCCGAGGTGAATGTTTGAAAGAACACCCACACATTTAAGGGTTAATTAGTCAGTGTTAGTCATCTAACTCTTGGCAAGAAAGCGAATAAGCGAATTTCCAAAAATGTCAAACTATTCCTCCTCAGGCATCACAATGGTGTCAAGCAAGAGTCTTAAATTAATGTTGTTTTTGCGTCATAGGAAATTTCCACTCATGTGATACCTGACCTCCCCAAGAGGAGCTCTCCTGTCCTGCAAACCCACTTCTCCATTCTGAACTCCCCGAATACTGCAGAAAGACCACCATCACAACCTCCCCTGATGACCAGTGGGAAACAGCCTGTTGTGGCAAACACAGCAGTTGAAAGTCAAGATTCAGACTGTTCATTGTACGCTGTCATTAACCATCCTGCCAGAGGACAGCATGTCGCAAATAAACTAAATAACACGCAATACGCTGCCATCAGTGTTTCCTAAACATTTTTGATCTGTCATCACCACATGCAGATGAAAACATGGATGGAAAAATGTACACAAGTTGGTGATGGTGTCATGGAACAGGCAAGGACGTTCAAGCAGTCAACCATGCTGAGCAGAGGTGAGCGGAGGAAGGTTGTGGTCATGCAGATGCACAGTACAGTCATCTCGAATGAACCTGGCCAGACCAGAGGCAGCATTTCATTTATTCTCTCACACTCAGGTTTGTTCCAGGCAGTGCTGCTTTTTAAAACTGATTTATTTATTTATTTGTTTGAAGTGTTGTTGTTATTTTCTTCCCTTTTTTTTTTTACTTATTTAACTTTGCTGGCTGAAGTGAGTTAGTAGATTTCTCACTGAATACTTAATGTGCATTCTTATGTCTGATTTGGTAGTATGAAGTTTGGGAGGCATCAATTTAAAAAAAAGAAGCCCAGTGTTGCAATGCAATCCAATATAATACATTTTTGTCTTTGAAAGGTTGTGGATGTTGTGTCCTTAATAAATATATTTGCATTCCTGTCAGTTGAGTCAGTTAATTCTTTGTGAAAGAATTCTACCTGACAGACTGAGAGATGACATTATGATATCATAACATATTTGCAAGTCCGGTATATTATCTCACACATTTTCTGTGCCTCACACAGACCTCAGTGTTGTTCACTGCCACTGGCGGAAATGCAGTAGCTGGCCTGTTGACCACACCAGTGCGGTTTAGTATCAATGTGCAGGAAGTCAAAGGGAGGATCGAAAGATTTGTGACATCATTTGTGGTGGCAGGTTCCCCCGCCTCTTCTCAACCACACATGAGATACTGTAGTTCGGATAGTGATATTAAATAACGTGCAGTAAAGAGGAGCATTGATTGACCATGCCTTAAAGTTAACAAAAATAAACGCTTAACAGAAACAAAAAGGGGAGAGGAGCAAAGACAGATGCCGAAACCAAGTGATGATGAAGAATCAGAAAAGCAGGGGTTACTCGTCCCATGTTGTCCTGCTCACCCCTGTAAGAGACAAATCACTCATCACTGCTCATTTTGCTGGAAACATCCAGTGTGTCATATTGACAAACATCCTTATGATTCAGTTTTCTTTAGAAGATATGTGGTAGAGCAGTGTTGCCTGAGTCGTAAATCCTGGCAATAATTTATTTACAGATGTTCACAAAAGGTCCTTTCACTACAACAATGGCATGTGGAAAATGTCATCAAATGCTCCTGATTAATGAGGCCTGGGTTCTTACAGAATTCTCACTGGAACGATGAAGGAGAGGAAGTTGAAAAGTTGGCATGTCGTCCACGTGAGTGCTGAACACCATGACAATTGAGTTGGTGAACTTCTTTTCTGTCTCAGTGGAAACTTTTCATATCAGCAACGGTGTCTGGTAGTTACAGCCCACACGCAACTTCTGCTCTTAGTCTCTCTCTCTCTCTCTCTCTCTCTCTCTCTCTCTCTCTCTCACACACACACTCACACACACATCAGTAATTGTGTTTTTTCTCTGGTGGACAAAGCCATGGTTCAGATGGCAGAGAGATGGATGATGTGGAGACTTGTGCAAAGGCAGCGTTTGAGACAGGCCTGATTACTTCGAGCCTGAGGTCACTCTGAGAGTGTGTGGTCTCTGCAGTGCTGCGACTTATAAACCATCTGAGAAGGTGTACAGATACTGTATCTGTATTATTCACTAGAAGCACAAGTGGCTCAGCTGGGATTCACGAAGAAGACGTGCAAGTTATTCAAATGTAAAAATCTGAAAGGAATTTTTGATGAACAGCGAGTGGGAATTCATTATATTATATTTATATTTAAAATATAATATTATATTTTCTTTATGCAGGGTCCACACTGATGCAGAGCAACATTCAAGGGTTTTACGGTTTTGTATGGTTTTAAGGACACTTTTCCTCAAACACATAAACTCGCCTGACTGTAAAATGTTAAATACAAAATAAAATAAAAAAAGTTAAATACACAAACACGTGTCTAACAGAAGTAAAAAATACTGAATGTTATCCCAGAGCTTATGAATACATCAGAACAGAATAGGCATGTGCTGGAGGGTTTGTGTGTGTGTGTGTGTTTTTTCTTTGCTCTGCGAGGTCCACCATAACATGCCTGGCTTGGGATGAAAAAGGACCCCAAAAAAACGAGCATCTGGAAGCCAGGTTTTGCACACCACAAAGGAATTTCAGGATTTTTTTTTCCTGAGCGGTACAAAGATGAGCTGAAGAAGCTGAAAGAGTGCCACTGAAAGATTTAAAACTGATTAAGAAATGTATCATTTTTAATATGTTTTATTATTCAAGTTTACATAGTCATAATGCATATTTTCTTCTTCTTTTACAGGACTACACTTGCTCTGTACAGGGTTGGATACTATCCTACATTTCCATTTAAGTTCTGAAACCACATTTCAGAATTATTCTAATTACGTTCTGCGCTCATAATCAGTGTTGTATGCATGTAGTGGAACAATGCGGACAGAACGATGCTACCTCATCCTCTCGGTGAGGAATGTGATGTGCCCGACTGAAGTACAAAGTCTGTTTTAAAATCACGTTTTGATATGCAAAGATTATTTCAGCGTAAAGCTTACGTTTTTAAATGACCCTGTACACATGCAAACATGATATATCCCCAAAAGACTCATAACATCATATTTTAGGCATTTAGGTGCCACTTCGAACCAGAGAAATGAACAAACGAGCCGGCAAGAGTTTTAGGTTTTTTCCACTCACAGCAGCAAAGTGACTCTTCTGGGCATTTATCTGTTATCAAACCACTAAGCCACCCCAAAACAGCCCAAACCGTACACTCACACTCACATCCTCACACACACACACACACACACACACACACGACTGGTCTGACTGAAGTAGACGAGATACGCATTCCTTTCAGGGACACCGGAAAGGTTTCAACGTTTTTTCCTCTGGGAATTAATTCAAGCTATCTGACTGTATGCAGACACTCATACTCTCTCTCAACACACAGACAAACTTTGACACGTGTAGAAAAGTTCGCAATAGGTATTACACAAACAATACTTAAGTATGCAGCCCTCTTGAACTTGAACTAATAAAGAACACCCCTGACCTAAGTGACGGAGGCCTTCGACTGAGGTACAAGAAGTAGAACCTTAATAGTGAGCTCATGGTGTCAGTTAGTTGTGCTATTTAAAGGATAAGGCTGGTAATATTCCTATTTTCTATTGTCAAAGAATCCCATGTAAACAATACTGGTTCGACTAGGGAACTAATTCAGACTAACTAAGATGTGGATCTTTAAAAGCAGTGCACAAATATAGAGTTTCAACATTACAAAAAGGCTAAATAATGTCCCAAAATAGCTGGGCACTGTGTTATTAGCAAATGTTTTACGGAAAAGATTTACGGCAGCATGACAGCGTATATGGGGTCGACTTAAAATGAACTACAGTGCCCATGTTAATGTCACCGGTGCATTTAGCTCATTGGTGTGGCACAGATGAAAAAGCTATATCAGGCTCCACAGACACTATTGGTTAGTAGAATCAAGTCATTGGTTGGTTGTAGTCTTTTCATGGGGTTTGTTGAATGAGAAAAATATGAAATCCCCAGACACCTTATTCTTTAATTCTTTAAGAACCTGGTGAAAGACAGAGACAAACAGAAGAAAGCGTTTTAAGTGAGAGTCTGCTGTGATGTGGAATGTGTGGCTCAGTCAACTCAATCAATTATAGAGCAGAGAGAGAGAGAGAGAGAGAGAGAGAGAGAGAGAGAGAGAGAGAGAGAGAGAGAGAGAGAGAGAAAAAATACACACAATGTTTCAAC
>JAVQJF010031524.1:0-25541 GCA_036023855.1 Gadopsis marmoratus
TCCTCACAAATAACTAAAATAATTCAAAAACCTATAAATTATATTCATTAAGTTTTTCATTCATGGCCAAGTTCAGTGGCAATGAAGTAAACAGTGTGATAGTTACAGTGTGAAGAAAAATAATGATGTGAAAGTTGGGATTGTGGATGGGCACTTATACTACTAGTCAATGTGTTATTTATCCATGACCTTAATCTTTCTGTATTTACAATGTGTATTTTTGTTGACTGGCCATATCCATACCTTAATCCTAATTTCATCATACCCAGACTATCGCTCTACCCAGCTAACATTTCCCACATGTGTGGGGGGAGACCCATGAAGGTCAGGTAGTTTGGATGATTATTTACCACCACATTTGAGGGGGGTGCGTACAGCGCATTGGACCTTCCTGGTCACAATTCTGATGGAGTAGATACTCTGGCTTAGCAGCCTTGAATTTCCATACTGTTTATAACATTATTGTAATAATCAATTACTTTATCTGAGGTAAAAAAGAAAAGTAATAAGTAATATAATCTGCAGGAATGTCAAATATCCACATTCTGTTTGGCCAGGGGATTGTGGTAACATCATTATGGTTAAATAATTCTAATTCACTAGAATGTGCAACACGTTTGTAAATTACCATTTTAGATTTTATTGAATCCCCATGTACTACAAGATTGTGCGTTCTTGTTCATATCTAAGCTGTGTGAACATTTATCTTCTTATTAATTTGGGGAATCATAGGAATATGGGGTTCAATAATATGTGAGGGAACATTGGGCCTCAGAAGCATGGATTTGCTCGCCTTAAGGGGAGGAGAAGATAGCTGGCAGGAAGTGGGGGCAAAAAGATGAAAGAGGAGGGATTGAGTAGATGGGTGTGGGGCGGTAGATGTGGAGAATGAGCAATGATGAGAAGAATGGTGGCTGGACTGGTTGAAGAAGGCTTTTCGAAGGGATAACAAGGCCTGGCATGAACTGACAGGGAGGCTTCACTGGGCCAAGCTCCTAAGAAGGAGAACTATTTAACCTAATTGAATCCACACTCGTATAGTCTTCGAAGGAAGTGGATACTCTATGAAACAACGCTGTTATGCTTTTCTCTTTCGATCTCTCTCCAAGTGTAAGGTTGTTGCCGGGTTTTAATTTCTGTTCTGTTTAATCACTCCTTTCTGTGACTTATTTCATTGCTATTTTGACTTTGTGTGTTGATAGTGGTTAGAGATTATTGCTGGGACTTTGTGGTAAATAAGATCCTCTCTCAGCCTCGTTTTTCCACAAAGTGAACATTTCAAAGTGTTGTTATTTTAGTTTCCTGTACTGGTTTTCATTCGCTTTAAGGGTGACTTTAAAGATTTCATGTGTTTTTCTGCAATTTCTTAAATAGCCGTAGGTCTTACTCTGCCACTTTGTATCCAAGATGGAGGGAGTCCATAAACTGGGCATAGTGGTCAAATGATGAGTCCATTTTGAATCAATAGAACACTGCATCCTTGCAACAGCCTTTTCATTTGACATTTTAAAAGGACGTGTTTGCTGGGTGGGCAATATAATGGTGGCTATTGTTCCTTTGTGGTGCTCAGATTGTTTATCGACTAGGTGAGCGTGCACCCATAGCCCTCTGTCAGTGTTCGCGTCCTAGGGAGACAACGGCGAACTCCTGTTCATCTCTGCATCAATACGCGAGTTGCATCAGAAAAGTGAGAGTCAGTTAACTTTTGGCAGTAATGCAAACACCTACTTGGTGCATGCCCAGCCAGTAGATTAAACACACACATGTATGCACCGCTAAAAATCGGACCTCCAAGGAAGGAATAATCTTCCTCGACCCTGATGTTGAACTAACCATTGTAACAACCCTGAATGGTGTTTCTATGACAGTCGACCAAAAGATGAGAATTATTCAATTCAGATACACATTGGGTATTCATCCACATTGCTCCTCCTATTTTTTGATGGCAGGGCTGCTCCAAATCGGTGGTGACTGAGCCTGATAATCATCTACTGTAGGACACCTGAAATGTCTTAAATAATGTACATCATCGTGCTCAAAGTGTTGTAGCATCTCACCCTTCCCTGAGGTACTGTACCATCAGCTATAGATGGGTTATAAGCTGTTATGCACTGAGGGATGATTAAAAAATCTTTCAAACATGCACCCACTCAGATACTTACAAATTAGCTAGTATTTGCATAAATAAAGCAGTGCATCGATTATTAAAACATACCTCCTACCATGCCTATTCTTTATCCATCTCTTATGAATTGCTTTCATTTTACATTGAGGGCTGCATTAGGCAACTTCAAATTAATGGTATTCAGTTCCCAAATCTAATCCCCAATATCATGATTAAAATTCCCATGGCTTTTATTCGCCTTATCAGAGTAGCTCCATGGTGAGATAATGTGTGTCTTTACGACTCTGACAGAGTTGCTGTGCCATTTGTAGCTTCTCCTCTGATATTTGACGGTTGACATTCAAATGTGGTCCTTTCTACCCGGTTGCGGCTGCTCACTGTTATCTGCTTCAGCTAGGTTGAGCGAAAAGGTGCATAGGTTGGGTGCTGCAGGCAAAGACGGATCCTCAAAACATAATGAGGGTTTGCCAGGGCGCCTCTGTGCCTGGTCCCTTTACAGACAAGGAGAAAAATACTTTTATTCTTCCTGTCAGGGCACAGAGGCTAATAAGTTGTTGTTTGAACATAGGCAGATCACTCAGTAATTAGAATAGCAAAGGTTTCGTCTTTCACTGTTTTTCTTTTACGTCTTGTTAAATTAAATGAAGGTGCTGTTCCTCTAAGACCTCTTGGTTGACCATTAGAGACTGCATGCAGTTTTTTTAAGTAATGAAAAAAAAAAGCCAGGAGACATAAAGGAACTAAGACACAACTAAGAAACTGTACAAAAAACGTGTGCGTGTGTGTGTGTGTGTGTGTGAGAGAGAAAGCTTTGATTGTTCTTATATGCTCGACTGCACAGGATTTTGGGCAGGCAACCTTTTTGCTTGAAGTTCCAAGACTGTTCGCTTCTCTTATCTCGCTCTTTCTGCCTCTCTCTCTGTTTGTCATTCTTTTTTTCATTCCTCTCTCTCTCGCTCTCTCTCTCTCGCTCTCTCTCTCGCTCTCTCTCTCTCTCGCTCTCTCGCTCTCTCTCTCTCAGTGTAGTAGCTGTATGCCTCAGCTAAGGTGAAACAGCATGGATGTGATTTCTATAGCCCTGTTGGAGACCGGAATCTCATCACAAACCGGTCTCGGCTGGTTGGGTGAGCGAATCAAATCCTGGATAGCACGACCGAAACGATTTCAGTTTGAGACTGGAGACCCGGCCTCACATCTCAGTCATTGGGGCACGTTCAATTGGAGGCATTCAATTCAACTCATATGTGGGAAGGAACAGGGAGAGCGGCATTGAAAGACAGCTGAGATTATGAAACAAATGCTTGAACGTGGGATGGAAGCATATGGATTTCAACCTATAGAATCCTGTCAAAAATGTCTGGGAATTACTGGTCTTTCCCACACATTGGTCTTTATATGCAACTAACAAACAACACAGGAATACACATTCAAGCCCACTGTGACACTGGAAAAAAAAATGCAACTGATTCTACATTTGCAGTGCAGTGACTCTCGTGATCATGCCCTAGAAACTGCAGAAAAACGTAATCACTGGGCATTCGTTGGCCCAATATGGACATAAAAAAAGCTACATTGTCAGTGTGCTACGTCAGCAAAGCACAAAGCACAGCCTTAAACACATTCTCCAAGGTACTCTACTACTGCCGACAACATGACTGACTAATTTCTATCCAATTCTGACTTTTTTTAGAAAATAGTCTAACTGTGATGTGAGGTCAGGCAGAGTGAGTCATTCTGTGGGTCTTAACAATGCAGAAAGTCCACTGTGTATGACATCATGACACGCTACTCATATGCACGACTTTGTGCATTATTAATTAGGAGACTCTTTCCTCTGAGTGGTTAAGTGGCAGTTAAAGCGTCCTGACTTCTTGGCATCCTTGTGTTTTCTCCCTTGACTCAGAGCTGCTAATCTCACACTTGCATCACTAGCTCTCCACCATTTTAAGGGTCTTCACAGTACACTAGTGCAGAGAAAACATCAACACTGTGAGACACAAATAATCATTTTAACATTAACAATGAATCAACTTACTACATGTATGCGCAAGGGGTTGTTTGTAATGACAAACCCACAGAGAAGCTCTGCAGAGCATTTCAGCATCTTAAATCTCATCATTTTGGTTTATAGACCTCGACTTTACTGTTTTGGTTCAGCCTCACCGCGCACATTGCATCATTTCCACCTTGTTTAAGCTGCCCCAAAATGGACAAAACAATCTGTTAATGCTAGTATAACACAGTAGGTCTTTTGCACTCATTTGTACACGTCAAAAGTGACGGAATAGTTCACTGCTGCAGAAGGAAACTTCTTAATACACGCAAGAGAGTTTTAAACCCTGCATACTGTCTCACCTCCACACACCTGGTCAATCTCTGTGTGAAGTGAACGTGAATGTTGGATTGTCGACTTCGGACAGCAAACCCCCCGAATCCAAGAAAGGTGTGGGAGGAGGGGGTTTCCGAAACTGTTTGACCATCCGACAAGCACTTCTGTTGAAGCATACTGGCCCCATAGTTCCCACCCACTTTTACTGTATAGTTATATGGTATATTCAATGACACACTTGTAGGGGAGAAGGTCATCCTGGAAAAAGTGGCAAAACATGGCATTTGCTCCATTTTTGCAACATTCCTTTGCTTACTAAGAGCTATAAAAGGGGAGATTCGAAGAGCTAATATAGGCTTATTTACTGTTAGTCATGGATCAGGGCACAATGTGTAGTCCACAATGATCCTTGGGAAAGCCCACAGTATATTGCTTTATACTTGGTCCTAGCCCCTTGTTGCTTTCTGACTTCCAGTCATCATGTGGACACAAACATGAGTCCAAATGAATGCTATCCTTGCTCTTTATCTTAACGTAAAGGTGATTAAATGTCATTCTTGTGTTTACAGCTTGTTCCACTGCAACCCAAATGGCAATAAAATGGGTTAATGCAAGTATAAGACAGTAGGTTTGTTTGACAAGCAAATTGTATTTGAGTAAAGATAGCATTTATTTAATTGACTGTACTCATGCAGATGCTTGAAGATTTATATTCTACTAATACTGCTAAACTGAAGCAGTGCTCTTTGAATTTAGCATGCACATTTGTTAAATATAGTATTTAGAAGATTGCTCTTCCAGGTTTTTCCAAGTCCAAAATGGGTGGTGGCTAAATATAGTCTATTTTGATCATGGTCGTGGTAAAATGAATCAGCAATTTGCAGTCTGCAAGTGACTAAACTGTAAAGATTTATCACATTCTCTTTAGACTGTTGAGGCTGATAATTCCTATGTGTTTATGTGTCTGAAGAGGGTACTATATATCAATGGAAATCTGTTGGTTTATCACACAAGTATACCTAAAATTGCTTGGAGTGCAATAGAAGTACCTTTAAATTCTAGCAGCGTGGGGCTGATGATTTGTTGCGTTTGGAGGAGAGAAAGTGAGGCCACACTGACATTGGCCAGTTAGCTCAGTAAACTACAGCTACTCTCTGTGTATGTGTCTGTGTCTGTGTTGACCTTTCACTGATTGTGAATTAAGTGTCGGTGAGTGCTTCAATTTCCTGGCCTTTGAAGGTTATACGGACTAACTCCCCAGCTCTGTTCACTATTGGACCAATAAACAGCAAGTGCAGCTGGAATCTCTCTGTCTCATGCTTTTTCCTTCTTTTCCCCCCGACCTTCTGTATCCTTCCATCTTTATGAACATGGGATATCTTCACACCCACTCCCTGGGTGACGGAGGGATGCTGAAAATGAAAAGAAAAACAATTAGTAGCGCTGATGGGCCTGTGTGAGGTAATGAAATTGCGTGTCTCATTGTAGCGTGTAATGGAGAGCAGTTTGAAGTTAATTGAGGGGAGATAGGACACTGGGCCACTGTCTACTGGAGTATTGTAGTTGGGCGCAGGGTTTATCAGTGAGAGAATCACTGAACCCAGAAAAAAACCAATTCCTTATCAGACCTCGCAAATGGGAATTATCTTGCTTTAACAGACTAGATAGCAAGATCAATTGTTATCGTAATTAAATTCATATTCTTTTCATCTGTTTCTGGGTCAGGTACATGGGCATTAAAGCTCCTTGGAGACTAAACGTTTCAACCAAACCATGTCCAAATGTGGTTACATTACTATTTTATCATTTCTTATAAACGTATTTAAGCACCTTTGCTTTAATGTAAAACGCATATTCAGTTCAGTTTAACATTATACATTTCCATCAGCGGCAGAAAATCAAAGATGTGGTTTTCATAATATGGTCTGGCTGGTGAAGCTTCAGAAACTTCATGTCTCTGGCACTCAGGTAAGTTTAAGAAGGAGATGGAGTGCCACCTTCTGGTGTATTGATTGAATGACATAAATGTTCTGCTCCACTAGCTTGTAGTAAGTGGATTGTAGAGAATGAGCAAAGCAATTTAAAATAAAATGACTAATACAGCACACACGCGTGCTTGAACCAGAAATAATAACATAAAAATGTTGGTGTATAAAAGTGATGACCTCTGGGTTTTACATTATTTAAGACAGCCTTTTCTAATGTGCTGTCCTATATGATACTCATGATGGTATTCCAAAAATGGATTAAATGATAATTTTGACCCTTAATCTTAATCTTCCTTAACATTATTAATCTCAGATTTCAGTCACAATATTTATGCCTAACTGAGAGCTGGGTGCTGAAACAAGCAGCACATATCAAAAAGCCTGATGAAAGATCAAAAATGGAATAAATACTCTGGTTTGGGCGGATTATGGGAGGAGGGGAATGTTCCTCTCTCCTCCTCTCACGGAGTGTTGACAAAAGACAATTAAACGCAGCTTGCCTACAGTATTGATCATGTCTCCCTGATAGGCAGAGCAGAACCACAGCACCTGTGTTCATTAAACAACCTGTTTAGCAACCATGCAGCGGAAGGAGAAGTCAGGCTCTGTTTGTGAAACGAAGCGCCACAGGCCAAGAAACACCTGCAAGATTGCACAGAAACTTTTCATTGGAGCATGACGGGCGGAAGGAACGGAGAGGAAGGGGAGGACAGCTCGTGACCTTGTCTTGAGAGAAAGGAAAAAGAGGAAAGAAATTAACCAAAAATGTAAAGAATAACCCACAAATGTTAAATTGGGTGTGTTTGTCTCAGTAATAATTGGAATGAGTCAGAGGTTATTTATTGCTTTATTGCTTTATAAATGCGCTCACTTTTGAGGCTTGAGGGTGAAATGTTAACAAGTCTGACTTGTCCCTGTGAAATTAAGAAATGCTTTGGCACGTCAAATGATTCAATGAATATTAAACAGACGCCGCATATTGAGGTTTAATTTGTTTTGATAGACTTGTTTTATTTCGAGAGAATGGAGAGATTAGTTTAACCTATACCTTACCTACTTTACATTCCACAGAAGGGCCTCTCGCTGCTTTCTTTCACCCTTCAATGGTAACTCTCCAACCTCATTGAAAATAGGCCATTTTCCAGCAGATAGACTATAAATGGCAGCTCCTGTAAAAACGTGCCTATAAATAGTCTGGGGATTTAAAATACAATGTTATAGACCCACTTAAACAGCTACATACAGTATGTCATCAATGTTCATGTACTGATGTAATTTACTACTATAATTATCAACAAGCACTCAATCTTCTGCAGTATTTTGAAGGCTATACATTACATCCTATAAACCTTCAAACAATAGAAAAGAAATCACATGCAGAGTTTAGAAATGCCAAAACATCCATACACACACACTTCAAAGCTACAGCAAATGCTACGTATATTCCTTAGACTGCAGACATAGGGCATCAGCAGAAAATCTCAAAGATTTCAGTTAAAACCTGAGACATGAATGAGAGCCTGCTGTCTGGCCTGCTTTCCCACTGGTCTCCATCTCTGATGACCTTGACCTTACAATGAATCATTGGACATTGCCTCAGACGGCAAAAAGAAGGAGCAGCGCGATCCCAGTTGTCCTCATTTAATTCCCACATCTAAGGGAAGGGAGCGACTAAATGAATGAGAGCTCAATAAAAGAATAAGTACTAAAGCCCTGACATGAGGGAGCGCTCAGTGTCTGCCCTGTCTTACCTTGTGTTATCTATCAACCGTGACCTTGACCTGCTGCTACAGTTGAGGACATCTCCGGGGAGCGCAGATTGCGAAGACACAAGTAAACTGGAAGGAAGGCAGATTTTCATATGCCACTGACTGACCTATTCGTAGATCTAAGGCTGCATTGTGGATTGATTTTCTTTTTTGCAACAGGGGTGACCTTTGGGTGCAAGTCTGGTATAAACTGAACTCTGACAACAAGGTACTTGAACTAGGATGTGTGGGTGGAGGACAGTTTTCCAAGATTAAGTGACAAAGGTTTTGCAAGGGACAAACAAACTTAGAACTTTTTGTCTTTTATGCTTACGGCCATGGGTAAGGCTCATGGACTGTGTCATGTGAGGTTCGGGTTATGCTCGTAAAGAACTAGTTTGTATAACGCAGTCCGACCACGTCAGATGGCAAAGTGTTCCTAGTTGTTCCAAACAGCCACACTTGAAGGTGGGGGTAAAAAGCCAGCCATCATAGAGAGGGAACAAGAAGCGATAATTGTTTAAATATGGGGATAATAGCTGCATTTTCAGCAAGTCTCTCCTGGAAGGCCTTCATAGTGTTCCACTCATTTGTGCAATAGATTTGTTAATAGAAAAACAACATGCTTACTTTCTCACCTCCACACACTTGGCCAATCGCTTTGTGAGTGGGAATGAATGTCGAATTGTCAGTCTTGGGTAGTTTTTTGGAAATTGTTGAACACAAATGCCCCCAAGGAATCCAGCGTTGGAAAAGTGTGGAAGAAATGGGTTCCCGATGCTGTTGGACCATCCAACAAGCAGTTCTGTTGAAGCACACTGGCCCCTTAATTCCTATAACTTGATACTTGCTTACTGTTGAATTAGGCAATATTTAATGGTACACTTGCGTTTTCCTAAACAGAACACACAGCGAGAAGTAAAAAATACAGTACAGTAAAAAGTACAGCATAGTATTTGCTCCATTTCCAAAATAACATTATTTTGCTTACTACGGTGTTCTATTTCCTACCTATGAGGAGCTAGCAAAGGGGACATTCAAAAAGCATGGGCTTATTAACTGTCAGTCATGGATCAGGGCATCTGTAGACCACAATGATCCTTGTATATTGCTTTGGACTCATCTTGGCCCCTTGTTGCTCTTTCTCCTACTTCCTGTGGGCGAGGTTGATTATTAATGGCCCTTTCATTTATGGCTGAAGACAGGTGGCATGCGAACAAATATGCATTTATGGATTTATAATTGTAATTGAGCAGCATCTGTCTGATCATTTCATATTTCAATTTCTAACATAATTACAAGGGTTCATTGATAAGGTTACCATGGAAAATATTATTGCATTTTGCCGCTCTGGAAGTGGCAGAAGGGTTGCTACACTGGTGACTGTCTTGGTTCTCAATAAGCTCCATCATGATTGTTTATTCAGTGGTGGGTGCATATGTTGATAAAGTGACTAGCACTTGACCCCAGGACTGGCCTTATCAAAAGACAGACAACTCCCTTCCATTATTTATAATGGCTGTTACAGTCAAATATAGAAACCTTTGATATCCACTGAAATTAATTTGCCAGTTTGGGTGACTGTACAATTTCCCAAACTACGAAAGTGACATACCAATGTATGTGCATATAAAAAGTATAAAAACAATGAATAACTGAGTGTGATAAAACATTAACTGAACGTAGTCAAGCATACTTATTTGGATAGCTCTGTGCTGCCTTGGAGTGTAAATACAGATTGTTTGACTAGACATTGCGGAGTCGTACATCTGCTTTATTTCATCTTAAAGCCTCTCAAAATATCAATCAGGGCTCAGTACAGAACCTCTATGGGTCAATTTATATTGTTATCTGTTAAGACATCAGGCTGGTGTGTAATCAGATTGTAGATAGTTTATTGTATTGCGCCCTCATTGCCAACAAGCACAAACATCTTTTTATACATTTACAGTAGTATTTTGTAACTGCTCCCTAACAAAGCCCTTGTTTTAGGTGGGACAGTTTTGGTCCACCCTCTCTATTGACACATACCGATGAGGCTACCGGAATGTCACAATAGGTGGTTCAGGCAGCTCCGCTTCCTTATCACCCTTTTTCAACCCGCTCTTACAGCATGTACTGCTATTTAGCCGACGCACACTACATACACTCAACCAGACACTTCCCGAAGCCTGTTTTAAACAACAACCTTATCAGGTCACAATGTACACATGCATCATTGTGTACTGTACATCTCAAGAGTATGGACTGCATACGTTGATGCTGTAAATGGCTCATATGTTTAGAGGATAAGCTTTGATTTGCAAAGGAAATTATCTTGTTGCCCTTTTACTGCATGTAAAATTCATGAGGATCATCAGCTTTGACGGTCTTAACAGAGCACTCTGTAAAACCTTTGTATTAAGAGTTACCTCAGTAATGTTTTTAGATAAACATGTTAGGAGCTGCATCTTTAATAACAAACAGTGATATCTGTTTCTCTAAGGCTGTAATGTTAACATTTTTTCAAAAGGTGTTGTGAATATGAATTTTCTTTCAGTACACCTTCATCAAGAAGGTCCTGGGTTCAATTCCCCTGGCGTTTCTATGTGGAGTTTGCCTGTTCTCCCTATGCTCACTAGGGGTTCCTACCTGTTTGTACCCTGTATAATGTTTGATTAGCTGTAGACACACCTACCAGTTGACCTTTCATTGGTTCCTGCAGCAGGTTAAAGTCGTGAACTCAAATGTCACATTTCCCCACGTTATGGGCTTCAACACCATCAGAACCTTACCTCACGACTTTAAAATTCTGCCAAACGTATTTTGTCTGCGGTCAATTTATCTATAAATAAGGCAAAATAATTTCTGTTCTGGTTTTTGACCAATCAGTTTGCTCATTGTTTTGTCCAAAATGTTTTGTAATACATCCATTTATTAGCCTTTAAACTTTATGACCTAGAAACACTAAACCCTGACCGTGCCTATCACAATTTACTGTAGCTGTGTTAGCGGCTTTATATTTTACGCCAGAAACCCAGTCCAACCCCTTTCATGTCTTACTGTCCCCCAGTCTTCTTTCTCCACCCACTGCTGAGGTTACCTGGTTAGGTGGTGAGGCTATAAAACCCTGCACTCTGTTCTGAGAATGACACAAGTGGGCCCACACGTCTGTGCAGGCAGTTACAGGGTCACATAAGCTGCAGTTCCACAGAGAGCCTCCACAACAGTTACTGCTCATCATTCATTCTTCAACTCATGAAAGAGAGAGAGTATTAGCAACGGGAGAGCTGCTGAGAGGCTGCCGTTAAGGGATCAGCCATGCTTGGAGGCATCCACACAGATTTGTTGGTCACAGTGACTCTCCTCTTTCTATCTCAGATAGGGACGCAGTGCAGGTGGGTCTCAAGATCATTCTGTCAAATTTTAACTGATATGTTATTTGAAAAATTGATAGGCATGCCATATTCATTTTATTAAGTGGATACTGAATGGCATTTTGATTCAGTCAGATATTTTATTAACTGATGGCAAACATTTTAAAAGGAATCTGCAATTATTGTTTTCCTATTTCAGGGCTGAAAATGACTTTTCATTAGTTACTTTACCAGAGTGGCGAACAGATTCAGGTATGACGTTTTACAATTACTAAGACCTGTAGCTATTACATAATTGCTGGAATTGCTTGAATACAAATTAGTCACAACAATAAGGATTTCAGTTCTATGTATTACAATATTGAACCCCTTAATTTTCTTTTATAGAATATGTTACACAGTGTTTCTACGACGGACACAGCAATCTAACCTGTGACTGGACACGGAACCAACTAATAACAGGTACAGAGGATGACATGCACTGCACAATAGTACAGCAATGGATTTGATTAATTAAATGTAATAATGAATTTGAAAGACAAATACATTTTTTAAAGTTACCAAGCCAAATTACAGCTCAGTTCAGTCATGAGTTCACTTTGACACTTTGATAACTTGACTGAGGTAAACTTTAATTGTGTCCCACCCTTTTGGAAGGGATTTGGAACGTCGGTCCACAGTTCTTCTTTAATCTACAGGCAGACTGTGACTGTGTCCGTGCCTCGCTGCATATCACTAATTGATCTGAAACAGGCTAATAACCTTTTACAGCCTGGTGTTCTTCCAGGGGCAATCAAAGCAGAGTTCCTACACTTAAGGTTCAATTTTAGCACAAAACACACTAAACAGCTTTTTTGCATTTAATGTTAATTGCGCCATGACAGGCATATCTCTCCTGTCATTGCAATAATAAGTGATTAAAATTATGATACAACATAGTGGCACATTCCTAACCTGCGTAGTTAAAAACATATTTTACCATTTGGTGTTGCATTGTAACTATTCAAAAAATGAGTTTGGACACTTTCTATTATGTGGATTAAAGCATGTTGTGTATTAAATGTTCTTATTGGCCTTGTCTCCTCCAGAGGATGTTGCAGTGAATATCTTGGAGAGTGGTCCACTGGGGCTGGAGGGCGAGGCCTGTCTAGAGTTTTGGTACCTGGCCCCAGTTGCAGCTAATGGGTCAAAGCTTCATGTTCTGCTAAAGAGCAACATTGGTCTAGTAGAAATCTGGACCTCACCTGCCCTCCCCAGGGATTCTTGGAGACAAGTGGTTGTCCCTTTGAGCATCATCGAACCAGGGACTCAGGTAAAATGGCGTATAACCACATATCTGTAATTGAAGTGTATTGGGGAATTCAAACACAGCATTGTATACATGTAAAATAGATAATCTGCTTATACATCAGATTGCATTTGAAGCAGTTCAAGCAGTGTCCATGGAGGAACAGATCACATTTAACCAGATAGGTGTAAGGAGAGGCTCATGTGGTAAATATGCTTTTACTCTTCTTTTACTATTAAGAACAGCCTACTTTTGGTCCCATCAATAAATGGAAAATGAAAAATCATACTGTTTTCAAGTATACATGGTGATAACAATTCCTATGCAATTCATAAACCCTTACTGTCATAACACTTGTCAGATTACTGTGCGTCTAAGATTCTTTAATAATAAACTTTCATAAGTTTACCATTTTAGTATGGTGGTAAGAATGTTTTTCATTCTTTTGATTAATGATAATTAAGAAAACATTAATCTAAGTATCACTAACATGAAAAAAAGTTGGAGTATTAAAATAATTAAGAATAACCCATACAGTGTTTCTAAACATAATAATTCATTAATATTACTACGCAGTCATTTCTAGCCAGATGGTGGATTATAAAAAATATTGTTTACTTGGACACATCCCCCACAGGACACCAGTGTGAATCATACACAGAGTTCTGGACAGATGAGTCCACCCGCTGCCTCTGCTCTGTTGGCCAGCTCTCCTGCTCGCTCTCTCAGTGCCCTGAGGGCCAGATCTGTAGTCCTCAAATGGGAAGCTCCGATGAGATTTTCGCCTCTGGGACATGCACTATACACAGTCACACAGACTGCAGCACTTTTGATGGAGTGCTGTTCCGCTTCATGGACCCCTGCACCTACATACTGGCTAAGACCTGCTCACTCTCTGGCACCCTGCCCATGTTCAGTGTGGAAGTGGTCAATGAGCAGAATGGGAACTCTTCTCTGACCAATGTTGAACAGGTCATTGTGTACATGGGGAACTACAGAGTGTTCCTGTTGAAAAGGCAGACGCATCGGGTTGTGGTGAGTCACTTTAAAGTGAGACAGATAAAATAGTATCTGCCAGTGTATCAACAGTTCTTCCCAAAGACTAAAATGCTGTCATACCACACTGTTCCATTCACAGAGGGAGGCCAGCTTGGAATAACATGTTATAAATTATAATTCCTTATACATCCAACTAAGCCTTAACATTTACATTTAACGTGACATTTTTGGCTCTCTTAACAGTTTATTTTCACTTTACTCAGCTAAGCTGTTTATCAGTGTGAAATCAAACATTTGAGGACAATATGAGTATTTAATGTTTATGATAAAGGGAGACAGAATCATCCACACACATAAAATTGCCATCCACAGCATGTCTACATGCTGGAAACCAGTTTTGTTTGGTTTTTTTCTTGAACACATAGAGTATTCCCCTTCCCTATATTACATTGCTTCCAAATAACTCCAGATTTGATTTGTGGAACCTTGCAATTGTGCTGTGATGAGTGTTGAGTTAAGTAATGTATTGCTTCGAGCAGTTCCCATGTATGCGGCCCATTCTACTGATAAACTGAGTTTACTGTTAAAGAGCAGAGTTCACTGGCTTAATGTCCTGGAATTCCTAGAACAGTTATCGGTCTTATCAATTCCCAAACACATATCTGTCTTCAGAGTGTCGCTTTCTATGCAGACTGTCATAATGACAGTTGTTAAGGAAGTCTAAAACTAACACTGTTCGTCAGGTTAATGGGGTCTGGAGGAAGCTGCCGCTGAGCCTCGCCAGTGGCACTGTCTACATCAAGAGCAACCCCGCTGCTGTTGTAATGGGAACCAGCTTTGGCCTTTCGGTCTCATATGACAGAGCTGGTGCGGTCCATGTCAACTTGCCATCCACTTACTCTGATAATGTTTGCGGCTTGTGTGGAAACTTCAACCACATCAGAGAAGATGACTTAAGAAAGCCAGATGGTACAAATGCCCAAGATTCCACAACTTTGGCTGAGAGCTGGCAAACCAGGCAAACCACCTCCTCCTGTGAAACCATTCTAGTACCTCATCAGTGTGACCCACTGGAGAAGGCTGAGTATGCCAATGAACTGTATTGTGGAGGCCTCCTCTCTAGTGTTGGGCCCTTTGCTGAGTGTCTACCACTTGTGGGGGCAGAGAGCTACTTCAGGGACTGTGTGGTCAGCATGTGCTATACTCACGGTGACCCAGCAGTGCTATGTGAGAAATTACAGGTCTACACTGATATCTGCCAGGAGGCTGGAGTTGCCATACCCAAATGGAGGAACTCTACATTCTGCCGTATGTAGCTTTAATGTCTCTACCTCTTGTTTTTAAAATAAGGGAAATAGTGGCAAATAATGACTGTAATAAAACAAGAACAGTTAAGGTCATTCCCTCTCCTCTTTCCTCCCCTCTCTTGTGCCCCTCTCAGCCCCTCAGTGTGGTGAGAACAGCCACTATAACTCATGTGCTGATGGCTGTCCTGAGGTGTGCTCCAACCTGGATAAAGCTGGCTCCTGTGGAAGCTGTGAGGAAAGATGTGAGTGTGACTCGGGCTTCAAACTCAGTGGGGATAAGTGTGTCCCAGCAGAAGACTGTGGGTGCTGGTATAATGGAAAACACTATCAGGTAAGTGAGGTAGATAACAGGGAACAATTTCACATTCACCTATTCACTTCCACAGTGTTAGAATTGCTAGAATTTCAACACAACTCCCTCTTGCCTGCAGATAGGAGAAACATTGTTGGAAGGAGAGTGTGTGCTGCAGTGCGAGTGCATGGGTAATAATGACGTGCAGTGTGCCACAATGCAATGCGCAGACAATGAGGTTTGTAAGGTCAAGGATGGGGTCAAAGGCTGCTTCCGTTTCAATCCTGCCACCTGCAGTGTGTATGGTGATCCACACTATATCACCTTTGACAAGATGGCTTACGATTTCCAAGGGGGGTGCAGTTACACGCTGACTACCACGTGCGGAGGAGAAAGCTTAGTCCAGTTTACTGTGATTGGACACAACGTGCATCCTCCCCTTCAGAACATCACCCGGTCCAAGCTGGAAGCTGTGGCTCTACTAGTTGAGGATCTATACCTCACCCTGAATCAGAGCGGAGAGCTCCATGTAAGTATGAACACTCCTTGTAGTTCTGTTCATATCAAGCCATCCCAAGTGCCACTTTTTTATTGCATGGGATTGGAACAAAAGGCTGTTGTGAAAATGTGTATGACACAGGATAGCTTCCAGCTTGCAAATGTGTCTCGTGAGCTGAAAGTGGTCCATTTACTGGTTTTGGAGAGTCATTGCTCTGTATTATCTGCTGTAATTCATTAATGACAGTGGCTAATAATTTTAGTATCAGCACACCCATGTGTATAAGGGTCAGTTATTACCCTGTGCCAGGTCATTACAGGAAGTCACTTATTTGTCATCTGGGTTTTACAAGAATACACAAACTAATAGCTGACCCACTTGACTTTGCCCTGAACAGCTAGTTGGTAGCTAATTAGTTGCACTAAAAACTATCCCAGTAGAAAAAAACGTTCTGTTTTATGTAAGACATGTTAAACAAGCTCATTACAAATGATGGATTGTCCTCTCTTTAGGTGCATGAAGTCCCTGTCCAACTCCCTTATTCCACCAGTGGTACATACGGCTCAGTATGGGTCTACATGAAGAATAATTATGTTATCTTGGAGACGACCTTTGGCCTCAAAATGATGATAGACGGGCAGAACAGACTCTTCCTGCAGGTGGATGAGAGCTACAAGTATGAACTGTGCGGACTGTGTGGCACCTACTCTGAACAACAGGATGATGACTTCATAACACCAGGAGGCCAAAATGCTACTGGGCCATTTGAGTTTGCTGACAGCTGGAGGGTGCCAAACAATAATGAGTAAGTTACTTTACTATATAGGGTATCTGCACAAATATTAGTACAAATTAAATATTATGACATTTTAATACCTCCAAAACGGAACAAAAAAAACATTCCATTTCTACGTCAGGTGAAAGGTTTTTTAGCCACCCTAGCGGTGTGGTGCTAATTATATGCCCACCAGCATCAGCTGGACTTAATTAGAAAGTCCAATTGCTAATTAGAAATAGTTGAAATATCTTCTGTGTAGCGGTAGTTGTTTGTGCTTTACAATGGGGTAATAACCAGAAGTAAAAATCATGCACACAATCTCACAAACTGACTTGCTTGGTTAGTTAATTAATAACCACATAAAAACGCAATTGCCAGACTGATTACCACCTGATTACTAGCTGAATATATGTGCACAGAGCAGGTTATGCTGGCAGAAGATATAGCTCACACCAAGCTCACCACCTGGCAATCCAACACTATTATTTATGCATCAGAACAATTGTTAAAGAATTATTAAATATGAATACATGAATTTTCAACCGTTAACAACCCTTATTTTGAAGTGGCACAATATATCAAAACGTTTCTAGATTTTTATATAATTGTCTTCACTTCCTCCTCCAGGTGTACTGCTTATCCAAATGATCCCACACTCTGTGATTATGATGAGGAGAATGAGGCCTACAATGAGTGCTACACACTGCTAGGCGAGGCCTTCAGGCCCTGCCATGGATCTATTCACCCAAGCATCTACCTCAATAGTTGTGTGTATGACTACTGTGCCACACGTGGTGACCAGCACACCCTATGTGAATCTCTGAAGTCCTATGCAGCAGCATGCCAGGTTGCAGGAGTGGAGCTGCCACACTGGGAGACAGACACAGTCTGTGGTGAGTGTTTGAGTCAGACATGATGATGCTGTGGCTTTTCTGTTAGAGGACATGTATGTGTAATGACTATATTTTTTACAAAATAAAATGTGGTGATTTATTAGTACTGAAGATTAGATTAAATCAATATGTTGCATGTCCCGTACTTCACATTTATTGATTCTCTTCAACAATAATATCTTCCAAAATGTATTGTTTTGATGATGGCACAGGATCGGCAAATTGCATTAGCAAACTAGGTAGCTGCCTAGAGCCGTGAGTGAATCTTTTTTGTTTGTTTCTTTGTTTGCTTTCTCATAAACCAAATTGGAGGAATTGGGTGGATTAGAGGGGGGGTATGGACTAACACAAAATATCTCCTAGGGTGCCAAAAAGTCAAATGATGATGCTGTGGCTGTTTCTTTGTTTGTTTAGCTTTTTGTTTTGTTTTTGTTCCCATTTCTGCTGATCCCCAACCACTGCAACTCTTCCAACAATTCCAAATCAGACCCCAGATCAGACTCCAGATCAGAATCAGAGGCCTAATACAATTTATAATGAATCATTTCAAAGCCAAATATTACATTTGACTATACTTGCCTCCAAAAGCTATAGATTTACCAACATTTAATATATAAATGTAATTGAATGCAATCAAATAACCTTTGGTGTAACTATCTATAGATTGGATGAAGTAATATTTTTTGTGGATTAAACAATATTCTACTTTTCATATAGTGATATTCCTGCAGATAATTAGCTTGTGATGCTTATCATTTCCATTGTGTTTATATGCTTTTTCATAGTCTGTCCCATGAATTGCGATTTTGAAAAAAATCTGTGTGGGTGGGAGCAGCTTATACAAGACAGCTTTGATTGGACAAGAAATTCAGGACCCTCCCCATCAAACCTAACTGGCCCAAACAAAGACCACACCACAGGAAGTAAGACCCAATATCAGGCCACACTATCACATCTGTTGTTATGATTGGTTTTTCATTATTCATGTTTTTTGTGCTATTTTCAACATTTCTGTAGCTGGTTTCTACATATATATTGAGGGAACTAATGTAACCCATGGAGATTCAGCCCGTCTGTTGAGCTCAATGTGCCATTATGATGGCCCACTCTGCCTGCGCTTCTGGTACCATATGTATGGTTCAGCCACAGCCATGGCCCTCAATATCTACCTAGTCAAAGACAATAAAGCTGCCAAGGTCTGGTCCATGATGAACAACCAGGGACTAGAATGGCATCCAGGAAAGGTTTACTTGAGAGTGTCTGGTCCATTCCAAGTAAGTCTGACACCTAGATACAGACAATGTATTCATCTAAAATATGCTGGTTTACTGTTGCACACTTCTTCTTGCAAACACTGTTCTATACAGTGAAAAAATTAATTTTCCTATTGTGTCTTTCAGATTATAATGGAGGGAATTCGAGGCTCTAATGCTCAATCAGATGTGGCCATAGACGACATTTCCATCCACTATGGTTCATGCTTAGGTGACATTCACAATATACTGTATTTTAACTTCCACTGATACTTTTCTAATGGTGCAAATAAATTATGATGTAAAAATATGACCATACCAGATATCTCAGGCTTTAAATGGAATCAATAATAATTTCCTTTAGGTAGTTTCCCTGGCCTGGCTAGTGGAACTGAGCTTCCTTCCACAACCACTGACGTCCTCTCCTCACACACAGGTAAGTTGACAGGAAGCTACATTTTATGGGTCACTTGTTTCTGCATCAGAAAGCTGAAGTGTGGTTAAAAATTAACATTTGTGTTTAGTCCAATAAAATCTGAACGTGCAATTTGTAATGGTATTTGAAGTTACAGATTACCTAAATTTTCAGGAAGTTGCATAAGGGCCTCAAGACTTAGTTCATGTTAATTTTTTGCAAATGTTTCCCGTGTAGTCTGCAGTATCAACTGCAACTTCGACAGCAACCTTTGTAGCTGGAATCAGATGATCACTGATGCTTTTGACTGGACATGGCAAAGTGGTTCCACTCCTACCCTGATGACTGGGCCCTCTGCTGACCACACTGGTGGTAAATTATGCTTTCTGTAATTATAAAATGGTGGCAGAGGTCTGGATCAAATCTACCTCACTGTGGAACGTGTATATGATCATTTTGATCATTTCATTCCTCTTTCCTAGATGGCCACTATCTTTACATTGAGGCCAGCAGTGTGTCATATGGAGACACAGCTCGCCTCATCAGCGCTGAGTGTTCTGACTCTGGTCCTCAGTGTCTGCAGTTCTGGTACCACATGTACGGTTCAGCAGATACAATGGGCCTCAATGTCTACTTGCTCCAAAACAAAGTAGTTGACGCTGTTTGGTGGAAGAGAAATGACCAAGGAAATGTGTGGCAACTGGCTCAGGTGGACTTCGCAACAACTGGAGTTTTCCAGGTCAGATAGCTTTCACCAGGCACTCAGATGATTTTAAGATTGTCAGCCACTTATGTTGTAATGGTAGATTATTAACGATAAGAGACATCTTACAAATAATAACAAACTATTTGTTTTCCTAACTCAGATCATCATTGACGGGCGTAGAGGCTCCAATGAAGAGTCTGATGTGGCCATAGATGATGTAAAGCTGTATCGTGGTCGCTGCTCTGGTAAGAAACATGCACACTGAAAAAGTACCACTAAATCTTAGAAATGTGTGACTTATTTTAAGGCTGTCTACCTTGATAACATTTTAAATATTTGCAATTATTAACACTGTTAATAATAACAGTTCCTGCACTGTTTCAGATCTGAGTGGTGCTGTGATAGGTCCTCCTACACCTCATGGAAACACCACAGCTCCTCCTAGTGTCAGTGTACCAACCACTGCAGTTCCAGTAGTCAATCTGACAGCTCAGCCTCCTGTAGCAAATGTCACCCTACATCCTATAGAGGAGGCAACAGCCGACTTAATTAATAAGGACAACGTTACTGAATATCCAGATAACAGACCACCACCACACCCAGGTACAGTGTTTTTTCCACAGCACCATAGTGTTGGGACATCCATCATTTATTTTTTTCACATCGACTTTTTATGATTTCCAGAATTACTGCATCACTGATCTAAAGATGTGTGTGCCTTTTGTTTCCAGTATGCCAACTCCACTGTAATTTTGAACAAGACCTATGTCAGTGGAGTCAACTTGTTACTGATGTTTTTGATTGGACAAGGCATAGTGGCTCCACTCCTACTATGATGACTGGGCCTTCTTCAGATCATACCACGGGAGGTAATTAGCCTTCTGACACAAGCTAAGTAAAGTCAGTGTAGACCTGCCAGGGAAAAAATAAACAGCACACATTTTTGCCAGTTTGACATTAATCTTAGTCACACTTGTAACAAGTGAAACCACCATTGTTGAACCACTTCTTCCTTGTCAAACCAGAATGGTAAACTGATTAACGTTGTTCGGCCAAGTTCCTGATGTACTGCATTTCATCATGATAAGATATTTGTCCGTGAACCTCCTGAGGATGTGCCAATAGAGCTGCTGTTAATACTAATGTTCAGTGTTTGAAAAACCTTTTTGCATTGTCAACATTTAGCAACCAGTTAAAGCTGCAATTGGACATGCAGTGAATGTAGGATTAAATGAGAAATCATAAGATTATCCAAGAAAACTTGCTGTGTGTTACTTTGACTTAATTAACTCTTATGCCCTTAACCAGATGGTCACTATCTTTACATTGAGGCCAGCAGTGTGTCATATGGAGACACAGCTCGTCTCATCAGCTCTGAGTGTTCTGACTCTGGTCCTCAGTGTCTGCAGTTCTGGTACCACATGTACGGTTCAGCAGATACAATGGGCCTCAATGTCTACTTGCTCCCAAACAAAGTAGTTGACACTGTTTGGTGGAAGAGGAATGACAAAGGAAATGCCTGGCAACTGGCTCAGGTGGACTTGACAACATCTGGAGCTTTCCAGGTGAGTTACCAACCTAAGATGTTTCTTCTACTAACCTCTAAAGTTAGAAAAACACTGATAGTGCACTACCTGCAACAGTAAATTAGCGTAATAGGACCTAATGAATCTGTATGATACAGTATAACAGGTATACTGTCCTTTAGTATTAACCTGTGCACTTAATTTTAGATCATTTTTGAGGGACGAAGAGGTTCCAATGATCAGTCTGATGTGGCCATAGATGATGTATCTCTTCATCAAGGGCACTGTGCAGGTAATTTTGTCCTTCTAGTGACATTCATTTTAGTTCACACATCATAAGTGAAAACTGACGAGACTTGATTGTGAAATATTGTTACAGATCCGGCTAAACCAACATCATCTGCTCCCAGAATATTCAGCCCAATTGCAACAGACAGGCCAGAGCTTCCTCCAGCTATCAGCTCATCTTTATCAAGCACACAGCCCCCATCAACTACGACCACTGCATCTGATCGTGATTCAAAACCTGATGTCTCAACAACAACACCACAACTAGCATTAAGATCAAGACCAATACAAACAGTTACAGCTGGACCCCAAACTACAGCTAGACCCCAACCTCCAACAACACCTCAACCAAAATCTCCAACAACAGCTAGACCACAACCTCCAACTGAAACTCAACCACAGCCACAAACAACTGCTAGTCCACAACCTCTAACCACAACAAGACCACAACCATCAACCACACCTGCACCAAGTAAATTAGGAGTTTGCATTTAACATTTTAAACATGGACGGGATTTCCCATAATGCAAAATTCACTTGTCCACTAAGATACCCTAGGAAAAATGAACGATGACTAATTCATTTTTGTTCGTAACTTTATGACTAAGTACAGAATCTCTCTGTCTCTCTCTAGCACCATCTTGCCCAAAAAACAGTCATTACACCACTTGTATCCCTGCCTGCAGTCCAACTTGTACGCACCTGAATGCCCCACTACGCTGCAGTGACAATATTAGTTGTGTGAAGGGATGTGTGTGTGATGAAGGCTTTGTGCAAAAATTGAGGGATTGTGTGCCTATCCAACAGTGTGGATGTGTGGACAGAAACGGCACCAAACATCAGGTGAGTGACAGTTCAGAGTGACAGGCACAAGTCAGATACAGTGTTGGTTTTCAAATACATAGGACTACTTTCTGGAAGCCCGAGCACTATTGCCGAAAATGGTGCATGTGGACTTTGAGGTCTGAGGAGTATGATCTCTCTCTCTTTCCTGACAGTTCAACGAAGTGTGGTACTCCAACCACTGCAGTCAGAAATGTGAATGTAACAAAGACAAAGGTGTGGGGGAGATTGACTGCAATGACAAAGATGAATGCGATGGAAATGCTGTCTGCCTTCAAAATGAGGAGGGCGATTATTACTGCCAGTCTACAGGTGCTGTAAATGCCAACAATTCACTCTGTCATGTATCTAAACCATGTTACAGCTTATTCAGTTTTTTATGAATTGCTCTACACTTGCTCCACAGGTTTCAGTGAGTGCACTGTCACGGGAGACCCTGAGTACAGAACCTTTGATAAAATGAAGCATGACTTTGAGGGTGAGCACTCATATGTGCTTGTCCGGACAAACAACTTGCCAAATAACTTTCCAGATGTCTACATCGAGGGCATCAATTCACACACTGCAGTAGATAGTCAACATCATGATGACAGTATCAGTGAAGAGGACCACAGTCGCAGAGTCGGGGATGAAGATGATGATGATGATGATGAGGTTGACAACAGTGTAGAGCGCACTGAACACCACAGATTAAGAGAGCTTAAGATCAGAGTGTACAATTACACTGTGGAGTTCAAGAAGAATTGGGTGCTGGTCGTAAGTATCAAGGGCATTTTTAACAACATACTGCCGCCATCTCATTTTCCTGTGGCGCCTTATAAGCAGGCACAATATTTTGTTCATGGGATAATATCATCATATTTCTGCCTACCCACAAACATTTGTGAAAGTGCTGAGGGAAATAACCAGTGCTCCTTTGCATTTTCTCTCTGAGGCGTTACGACAACAGTGAGGCGGATGATGTGCTATGTGCTAAATTATGCTCTGTCATATGTATTTCGCTTTTGGCACAGACATGTTTGTGTGTTTATGAGAGAGAGAGAGAATGAGAGAGAGAAAGCATGTAAAACTGAAATATTACTATTTATTCAGGAGTTAGACTTTATTATTCTTTAAAAGCAGTCTGATCTAATTCTAAACCTGCACAGAGTGTATATAGTATTCGATATCCGACAAACACTGGTACTCAAGCTTGAGCATACTTACTCAAATTTTGGAAGATGGAATAACTTACATTTTCTAAAGGTTTCATACAGTTATACAATTGAGTATAATTATTTGTTCAAAGTAGCCTTAATCCATACAGTATATCCAAATAAAAGACTGACATTACCATGGTTACAGTTACATTTAGGAGAGTGAACATTGTGTTTTCAATATTACCACAAGAATGTCAACTTTAAAAAATATCTGAGAATTTTAAATATAGTCCAGTTAGACTAAGAGTCTACTGCCATGCTAGCGGCCCTGTGAGGTGTACTTCACAGTTTGAGCTAAATGAAAAAAACATCAACGTCGGCATGCTAACATGCTAATGTTGATGCTGTCAAGGTATAATGTTTACTATGTTTGCCATCTTTATTTGGCGTGTTAGCATGGTAACATTTGTTAAATAGCACTAAACACAAAGTACAGCTGAGGCTTGTTGTTTTGCAGGTATTTGGTCATAAAGGAAACATTTTGAACTGTTGAGAGACGCTAGTTGAAAAGTGATTACCAAAGTTATTACAGTTCCTCCTGATGGAGACAACAAACTGACATTGTCATCCCTAGAGCCACACTAGCAGCATGGCTAAACCCTGCACACAAAGCATATAATAATACAAGAATAAATTAATATGATGAATTGCATTGACACATCCCCCTCTCTTTCTACCACCAGGTGGATGGAAAGAGAACTAATACTCCTGTTTCACCCACTGCTGGTCTAAACATCCGGGAGCATTACTCCCGCATCTACCTGAAGACCGACTTTGGCCTCTCAGTGGAGTTTGACAGACACAGCACAGCAGGTAACTAATCTTCACCTCATTAAACAAGTCTAAAAGACTTAGCAGTAATCCTGGAACTTGTAGGATTCATAACACATTTAAATAAACTTAAATCACACATTATTATTCCATACCAAACCAATAAACAAGTTATTTCTCTGGGAGAGAGTTATACAGTGAATTAAGTGACATTGTATTTGATGTTGTTCCTGCAGAGATCACGCTACCACACATATATAAAAAGAAGGTGGGGGGTCTGTGCGGGAACTTTGACGGTCAAAAAGGGAATGACCGGATGAAGCCAGATGGTACCGAGGCCAGGAGCGTTCAAGAGTTTGGAGAGAGCTGGAAAGTATGAATATCAGATGGATGTGAGGATGATGAGACATGGCACTTAATGAAACCCTGTGGAGGTCTTGACCACTAGTTTACAAGGAAAGTCCACACTGATAATATACAGTATGTCGCCTTGCAAAATAAGACTGGCAGAATTAATGCAGATTTTGTTTCTTCCTAGACAACACAAGCTCAAGCCTGAGCTGCCAAATATGACTTGGCATTTAAACATGACAGGTGGCAATGATGTCCAGTGTTCTTTACCTCCAGCTTTTCGGGACAATGAAAACTTTTTGCAGTTATTCACAAAGCATATCGTCGTAAAAACTCTCCCCTGCGGCGCCTATTTTATTCTAAGATATTGCATTGTTCCAAGGATGTGAAGCTTTCAAGTCTATTTTTAAAAGGTTATTCATCTCTCTAAAATCTCCAACATGTTGGCATTTTTTAAAGAAATATTTATACTCTGTGACAATGTATTAGACCTAACTGTTATTGCCATGCACACTATTTAATCAAAGGTGATGTTCTTGCAGCTGTGCACATACTGTGTGCCTATCTTTCACAGTATTGGCCACATT
>JAVQJF010031526.1:0-10855 GCA_036023855.1 Gadopsis marmoratus
TTATGTACATACATTTTATTGCTTCTTTTGCACTTCTGGTTAGATGCTAACTGCATTTCGTTGTCTCAGTACATGTACTCTGTGCAATGACAATAAAGTTGAATCTAATCTAATCTAAACTTGACATTATGAAAACGGTCACGCAGATTACTGGAGACACAGTGACCTGTGTATGTGCATGTTTCAGCATACAGACATAAAGCAGTCCAAACAAGGGCCCGTACTATAAGATTACACATACCTTGATGTGGCCTCCATAGGTGTCGTGGCTGTAGAACTGGCACATTTTTCCATAACACACGTTTTCCATTTCTCCGTAGATAAGAATGTTTCTAGAGAGCCGAGCCACTTCAGCACGCATGTCGACTCCATCAATGATCTGTCCAACATGGTTATACAGTGGCTTCCCTGGGCAGAACAGACAGGTCGATGCTTGGTCATATGCTGCAACTAGGTAAAGTCACTACAAATGTCAATCACTGCATTCCATCTCCAAAAAATAAAAAAAAATAAAAAACACTGAGGAAACCGCTTTAGTTTTACCGAACATAACATGGCTTCAAATTCTTGTGGAACCTTTCTTAGGCAAACGTTTTCACTAAAATACCACCTTAATACAAAATGATGAAACAAACAGGTAGTGGCATTTAAACTAAAGCCATTCATTTCTGAACCATCAGCCACAGGAAGTATGCCTAGCAGCACACACACAACCAACCACCCACACCGCAAAACAAACCAACCAAATTAATAAGACAAGTAAAAGCAGAAGTAATAAAATTCATATGAAAGACAAAATAAATTAGCTCTTCGATGATGTGGAAAGTACCCTTGCCCACAGTGTGCAGCTGCCAAAGATAACACACGCACAGCAGTACTTCCAGCTGCGCAACCCTTCAAGGCAAGGCAAAAACTAGACACACACACACACACACACACACACACACACACACACACACCTCTCCAGGAAGGGAGTTGGCGTTTGTCAACAGGAATGAGATCAGGAATGAGAAAAGTCAGCACCAGATCATTTGAGGACGATAATGGAAGGAGCAGAAAAAGGTTAAAGGATGTGACACAGAAAAACCATTGTAGTTATGAGATGAAGTTACCGTCAAAACATAAGCTGACACTTTTCAGCCTCCTCCAATAATCACAGAAAATTAGAGCTCTGGAACTCAGGATTAGTAACACTATGGTGCTAAATCACATTTATTGACTAAATTGAAGAATTAGTCTAACAGCTATGTGTTCTTCTGCGGTCCACTCTCTCACCTTGTATCATGACCTGCCTGCTAGTACAGTGAGGGCAGGGTAGCAGGGTAAACTCTTCAGCCTGGTGCATGGAGTAGTCCGTGCTGGCAACTACAATCCGGTCGCCAGGTTGCCAGGTCTGCTGCACTTCATCCTGCAGGTTCAGCACCACCTGGTCCACAGCATCCAACTGGAAGCCTGAGATGGGGAAACCTAGGGAGGACATATCACTTCATCACTACTCCGAAACATGTAGGACAAGAGAACAAAATGGCAGCGCAGAATTCTGGTGCATTTTTATTATACATGTGGATTATATATTTTACAGAATTAAAAGAACCAAGATTTTCAACATAGACCGCTATTAATACTGTTCAATCGTGGGCAAATCAACCAAAATAATCACGTAAAGACAGTTATATAAACCCATGAAATTTTACCGTGTTCCACAGTGAAATTGCATCGCTGCCAAAATGTATTTTACACGGTATGGGCATGCTCAGCCGCACAGTTACATCTACTTTAAAGATGTGGTATTTGTCATAAACAGCTTAGTGAAAAAAACGCTCCATCCCCAGTCACAAGAACGTGTTTCATGTCCAGATGATCCATCGGTAAAGCAGTGGTCACCTTCCTCAAAACCCTGTACGTTTGAGAATCCCGCCCATTTCACCAGAACAGCTTCCGTGATATTGAAGCCTGTTAGTGTGAATAACTACAAATTGCACGAAACACAGGCAACCTACAGAAAAGGGCACAAACTAAGCACTAAAATAAATGGCTGATCACTATATAATTTTTAGTCGCTGTCAGCACAACCGTACATATCGAGCTGCTTTCCGCCATAAGACTCATCTCACCAGTCTTCCACTCGCTGTAGGCAGTGACCGAGAAGTCCACTCCGTCCACGGTGGTGAAGTTCCGTCTTGCCAGAGCTTGCCCGCCTGTGTCATGGTTTTCATGCTCCCTAACATCCTCCGAGCATGACGCGTTACCACCACCTACCACCGAGACCAAAGCCCACGCCTGTCTGGAGACCGGAGGGAAGAGAAAAGGGGGAGAGACAAAAAGGAGAGGGAGTCGTTTTCATACATTAGTACATAGATTAGTTTCACAAATCCATATTAAAGAATGCTGAAGGATCAAGGTCTTGAAGTGTAGCCGAAAGTCATGTTCAGGACTCATTTCTACATCACTTGTTTCTTTTACCTGGCTCACATTTGCACAAATAATGGTTATAATCTTTGTACAGGCTCACTGAGAGGTTATAGTACTTTGTATAGCCCATTTAATTGGTCACAAATGCTTGGTGCAAAGTTATATTTTCATTAATAGAATTTGACATAAAACTAAAAAGATTGACAACTCTAAACATGTTAGCCACTGGAAGGTAATGTATTAGCTAGAGGTAGCGGCCAGAGTTACCAATCGGGTTTTCAGTAAAAATGTCAACAGCAAATTTAAAAGTGAGGTTGTTATATCTCACAGCTACTTTAATAAAGTGTGTGACCTGGACTGCATGATGACGTTTGTGTTTCAGTGCGTTAGAAGGGGTTGTGTGTGACGACACATCTTGACCCTGATGCCTGAGACTTTGGATACTACAGATCATTAATATATTTTAAAAAACTTAAAATTTAAGACAGGATTTCAGGAAGGGTGTTCATATGGGTCAGAGGGATAACTGACGCATCCAAAACGTCATTCAAATGCCAACTTTTACGCCAAGTATGTCAGGAGAATTTGAGATGACAAATAAGGAGAGGCTGAGAGGATTTGAGCGGAGGAGTTTGAGGGTGTGGACGGCGAAAGGGATTGGGCGTGCTTTTGAGGGTGTTATGAAGTAAAGCAAGACCATGTGCTGAGACTTGCAGCCTTGGATTTTTCAAATGCCATGATCTCAGCTTCTAAAGGACGACTCGCTTGTTTTGTTGTCTAGCATTTGCTGAATGGGACCAAAGCCTTTTTGCTATTCATGGATATATTTTATGGTCATTGGTTTAGCCTACGGCATGACCTTTAAACCCACACTGACCGACCTTCTCACACCATACAACCATTCAGGAGCCTATATTTAAACCTATGGGATCATATCTGGTAGAGAAAGGTCATCTCAGCAGAAGTCTCTTGTTTCCAACGAGGAATTGTTTGGCCCATTCCACACACGGTAAACATCCTAAATTCACCTTCACACTTACCTGTCCAGCACAATTTCATGAGGTACTGCACATTTGAACACCATAAAACTCAAATTTACTCTTTTGGTTGGGCTTTATTATATGTCATTTTATTCCAAAGAGAAATCAGAATACCAACGTCTCCCTGAAGCAGTTTCTTAATCAGACATGCCTCTGTGTTAATGTCCAGTCTCTGGTCCTAATAATTGCGCCCACTGGCATAATCCCAACCTAAACACGTTTTCTTGTAGATAAAGAAGAAGCCCCTGAGCCATGGCACTGCACTGATGCACAAATGGAATCCATCAGGGGATTCACTGTTCTGTCCATGAAAGCTGCTGTGTGCGGCTTTCTGTGAGTTTTCCTGCCCCCCCTTCTATCCTCAGGCTGCTCATAAAAATCAAACAGATGAGAGCAAAAGGTGTAAGACAAAAGGAAATAAGAGTGGTTCTTTCGCGATTTCCTTTGGCAATATCCTTGATTTGACGTTCAGCAATTTTAACAACCTCATTGTTTGCCCTGCACACATTTGCCGTTTCCGGTCAGAGCTGAATTCACTATAGAGCGGCCGTTTGGGTGCACTCTGAGACAAAAGCTTAAAGACAGAGGGGTCAACAGGCATGAGGCAGAAGCCAACTCATTGATGCGTCTGTGCCAGGAAGGATAGGAAAAAAGGACGCAAAATAGGCCTAGACAAGAAACTTGGGGGTTTTGGTAGGTCCAAGCACCACAATTAGCGGTAGGTTCGAGCTACATTCCCTGCCGTTTCTTTGCAGCATGCAATTACATGACAAACTGATCTAGACTTCATCAATACCCCTAATCTTATAGATCATATGACTATATCACACAACTATTTCATCCAAAAACACACCACTCAGCCTAACTTAGTGTGACTTTAATGAGATAACATCCACAGAAAGCAAAGATAAAAATCCCCAACCAGGTCTCTCACTTCATGAGCTGAAAGCATTAGCCCACATGGAGTGGACCAAACTTCCAGTATCTCTCCCTTTGAAAAAAATAAAGCACGACAACATGAAATCTCCTGAGTCACCACATTTTGCACAAATCCTGGAAACTCTGGCCACATTAACCCCATTATCCGGTGTGCACTTCCTGTTCTGGCAGAGTGCGCCAGAAGAAACACAGGGCAAACAGGAAAAGGAATGACTAGAAACAATAGTAGAGAACATCCCACATGAAAAGATGGATGAAATGACATTTTCCAGGGATGGAATAAAAAGCTGGTCTTGCCAGTCCAAGTTTTGAGGCTTCAAAAATAAATATATAGCGCCTCAGGGGTCTTAATTTCAGTGGTCAAGGAAATTAACCTTTATCAGCCCCAAAAGACTAATACACAAAACCTCCCCAAAAACAAGTGGGACACACCATGGAGAACCAATACAAACTCTTCAACAACTAAGACAAACCCACTCATGCATATTTTCACGCCGTTAAAAACAGACACTCACCAGGGCAACATCAAGAAACAATCCATGTGCATTTTCATTCATATTGATTTGAACACCATTCACAAGTCTGTATCTTGCAGTCATAGACGAGCACTATTTACCTATATTTGAGATCGTAGACAAAGCTGCTGCCGAGCTGCTCTTTAATGGCCTTCTTGGTTTCATCCAGAAGACTTTTGACAGCAGAGTCTCCTACAGCCAGCGTGACGATGCGGCCCTTCGGCAGGGACCGCAGCAGCTGGGTGAGTCGCTGGCTGTCATTGCGAGACTCATGTGTGTCGTAGCGTTCAGAGAACAGCAACTCAGTTGTGTCCTGGTCGAACACGCGCAGGTTGATGCCTCGGCTGAAGTTCCGCTGAAAGGAATGACCCCCTGTGGCCAGACCAGAGGCCGGGACACTTCGGGTCAGCAGAGACCAGGAAACGCTCTCGGTACCATGCAGCTCCAGAGTCCCACCGCTCATGACTCCTATGAACTTGCGGCCCAGGCCAGGCACTTCAGGGACTGCCTTGTTGTCAGAGCGGCCCACAAGGGCGATGGTGGCACGAGAACGGTAGCGACATTTTGGAGCACCGATGTGAAAGGCGGCACCATTTTCTATGAGGATGTGATGCGTTCTCAAGGTTATGTTTTTGGAGCCATCAGCTTTGTCTGCAAAAACTACCAGACCTGTGAAATGGCAGAGACAAACATGAGCTCTTATGTTTCCACCACACATCCATAAACTGAACAAAAGTCTAATAAACCTGAAGCTGTCCATGTTGCAACTCAAAATGCTACGTAGCAAGTCATGCACAATTATGTGGTTACCTCCTGACTGGATGGTCAGTGAACGGAAGGTAGCAGAAGCATCCAATCTAAACAAATGTCCCCTCCTGACAACAACATCCGTTTCTGGTTGGTGGCCTGGGTTCCAGCTGCTAAGGGATGGGTTGTGGTGCGGACAATTCTCTGCAAACATGACCAATCCGTAACAAATCAGAGAACCTCACACTTCTCATATCCAAAAGTAAATGAGTTTCACATAATGAGAGTTATACAACACATTTTAAAAATCAGTAACTTGTAACACTGACCATCCAACATATCGCCACTTGTGAGACTAAGGGTGAGGATGAGTAAGAGGAAGAAAGCCCCGATTGACACTCCAAAACAAATTAATGTGTTCTTTCTTTGCTGGCGGCTCGGCGCGCACTCCCTACGTTGGGTCTCCTCCGACAGGCTGAAATTGGCTCGTCGCTCTGGCGGCGGGCCGTGAGGTTTTACCGGTGGAGCTTTGGCAGGTGGCGGCGAGCGGACTGGGGCTACTCGCCCGGGAACATAACCTGGAGATCTCTGGTGGTTGCCGTGGGGCGGAGCCACAAAGACCGGGAAGTGGCTGGGGCCGTCACTCGTCGGCATGGTATACGTGTCTGATACCTGAGAGGAGAAGAATGAAAAAGACGACAAACAATGTGAAATCACTGTGGATGTTTTTGGCAAACACTATCAAAATGTGTAAGACTGACTATTTCTAATAGATTTACTTTCCATCCAATTTTCCATAAAAAAAAAAACACTGAGTCTGTGAAACACTTTTCAAACAGAAGTGGTCCTCAGCCATTATTTGAGTCATAGTTTAAAGCATTTTCCTGTAAAATCTGGCAGAAATTGGTAAAAATAGTAAAATGAAGGGAGACAGAAAAAAATGCGAATAAAAAAAAACTGAGGAGGAAGAAAAGGGATTATTCTGGGGAAACGGGCAATAAGCATTAGCGCATCTCACTCCTGGAGCTCCAGGTAAAAAGGCTGGGAGTCGATCTTGAAGACTTTTAAACTAAGCTAGTTTGGCTCAGACAGAGTGACATTTGCTGCTCTTGTCCACAGTAATGAAGGAGGTTGTGAATAATGGATCGCAACATTCCTGAGACTATGTTAACACAGCCAAAACAGATGGCACCAATTACAGTTGGGAAGGAGGAGTGTGCTCCAGCTTGAGTCTGTGCGCCCTTTATTCCGCACAAATGAAAAATGTAGCACAAAGTGAATTGAAGCCACAGACACACAAAAAAGGTCAACTGGGCACCCACCTGCACACGAAACACACAGGGGTAATGGAAATGACACAGCAGATGTATATATTAAAAAAAAAAAGCCTTCAATGGCACTTTTAAAGCAAACATCCTGCGTCACTGTAACATCACAGCTCGCTACAAAGACTTTCTACATTGAACGTCAGCAAGTTCAAGCTTACACAGATTGTGGCCACATGGCTTGATGACCGACCGTCTTTTTAAGAAGTTGGTTAAAAGTGCAACAATAGGCCAAGACCGGCTCATTCAAAAATCAAAAAGATGTTGTGAGCGTGAGGACTGTCTTTAAAACTCAACAGAGTGCTTCACACATACACACGAACACAGAAATGCACACTCCCGTCCCAACCCAGACACACACAACCGACCATTGTCTTGCAAAGCCGATTTGTCATCATTTTAGCCCAGAGCACAATAAACCTCTTAAACTCAAACAAAGCAATGTACAATCAAGGACTGCTCAACAAGGGTGCCGTCATGTATCTAAGCTAGGCCCAACAGCAGCTGTTTTACCCACTTCAACCTGAGACAGCCCATCACAGCGTTTAGCTTCTAATTCTCCAACTTACCCTAAACTGGAAGATCATCGAGAAAGGCATGCCGATTACACAATTTTGGATGTTCATATTCTCATAGTCTGGCACAGCCTTAAATGCTCAGCAGGAGCCCTGTGATGGGACGATACCCCTGGGCATCAGCCTTTATAACACCATCTCAGGCTGTTTTTTAAGTCACATTCCTCACCAGTTAAAAAATATATACATTTTAAAAAAGCCAAGCTGCTCCTGCAGTTAACCGACTGATCAGAGCTTGGAAGAGTTACTCACCTCAGGGCTATTCAACGTCTGGAAAAGACAATCACAAGCCTTCAAGGACCTCATGTATTTCCTAATAACCTTGTCCACTCTCATACTTTCCTGATGTCAGAGCTACTGAATATCAAACAGATGTGAGGGGAAACACTGGAGTCAAAGTGGGACAAACCATCAGGCATTCCTTAGTTATAAAATCATACGTCCCTTTGAAAATAGACATTGGCAGTGTAGCAAACGGTACGCCACGTGTTCTTTGTGTTAACCCAAAACTATAAACCGAAACTCTTACTAGTCGACCACACATAGTAAGTGTGGTGAGTGAGCTGGGCCACATTGAGCGATAGGTTAAACAAGGGGTGTTAAATAATTAGATTATGGGGGTGGCGCTGGTCTGTCTGAAACATTGATGATTGTTCGAGGAGGACCGAGGGGGAGCTTCAGATCCACAGTATCCTAAGCCCTTGAGAGAAGGTGGTCAGCTGCTCGTCACTGTGTCCTGGGAGTCATCTGGCGGGAGGATCAGTGAGGCAATACACTGGTCGACGGGAGGCATGTGATTTAGGCAATGTTCTCCTGCATTCAATTCAATTCAATTTAATTTATATAGCGCTATATCATAACGGAGTTATCTCATAGCACTTGTTAATATAGAGCAAGTCCAAGCCAACTCTATAAATTGTGTCCGTTGTGTCCGTTGTGCATGGACGCTAGGGTCCTAGCATCATGCCATGATGACTTTATGCCCCCCCGACAGGCCCAGCAGTGTTTCAGCTTCTTATTCTTCTTCTTCAAAAAAAAAGAAGCAGATGAGGGTGGAATTTCAAATGACAGGGCCATAGGAGCCCTTCAAAAAAAAAAAAAATTAATAATAATAATAATAATAATTATAGGGTTTCCCCACCAGATAAGGTGCTGGTAAGTCATCCAAGCCTACGTGGGCAGGATCACTCCCCCGGCTCAGTGCCTACAGAGCTCCTGAGGGAAGTCTGAGCCATCATGACCACTCTGGGATGGGTCCTACCTGGGATAAAAAAAAAAATTTTAAATAACCACCCCCTTGTGGCCTTGAAACTGGGCGTTGTAAGCCCTTGTTGACATGACAACATATCCAGTCTCACCCAAAACCCAGCTGTGGTGTCCACCTGAGGGGAGGCGGAGCCCACACCAATGCTTTAAGCTGCTTTATTTCCACATGCAAAGCCTTCATCTCCTGGCGAGAGGGTGCTTGCCGCTTCGCCTTCTTGCGTGTTTGGCTTCTGTGCTCCTCCTGTTGCCGGCCTCTGAACTTCTTCCACGGTTTGCAGGAGCCAGAGCTTCCATGAGTCAGTCCAGAGGGTGAAAGGTCATCCCCAGACATGAGGCCTTTGAACTGATGCAGCCTTTCCTCGCTCACAGAGTGTGGCAGAATACTGCGTTAATGCATGGATCAGACAGGGCTTCTCTTAAAAAAAAAAAGAGACAGACACAACTCATGACCATCCTCAACCTGACGTCTAGTCAGATAGGGGGTGTCAGGCTAGGAATTCAGCATAAACACAGACTTGGCCACAGGACGCGAAATAGAACCTCTAGTAGGTGGAACACACAAACGCAAGCAAGCCAACAAGTGGCTAGCCAATCAGGCTAATCCAACCTGCTGCTAGCACCTCAATCCAAGAGAGAACTGTGGCAGAACGCGATTAGAACCTCCAGCAATATCTCAGCAGCCAGCTGAAAGCCCCCTGTAGGCTCCAAGCAAGCTGCTAGCCTTTAAGGTAAACCAACAGTCTAGGCCAGGAAACCCAGACGAGAGCTTTTGGGCTGACCACTGTATGCGGCTGGAACATCTAGCAAAATAGGAGGAATTAATCAAAGACCGAGACACCACCCAGACAAAGACGCTCGAAAACCTCCACATGGGGAAAGGAAGAGCAGTCACCCAAGCTGCACTGTGGCCATACGTCCCAGGCAGGATGACGCGGAACGTGCTTACCTCCCGTGGACCTGCGAGATCCAGATCCAGATCCAGATCCAGACCCAGAACACGGATCGATTCACCATCGAAGGGGCCGCGTGTGGGCTACCACGTGGTATTTATAGCTGGGACTCAGGTGGCCTGCACGTCACGCAGGTGTGAGTTTGTTTCCATAAGAGCTCAACGAATCCACTTTGTTTACGGCAGCCGGGAAGGAATGAAACAGAACACCAGCTGCTATATTGCCAAATTTCACTGGGCAGTTATTGCCGACAGAACGCCACAAAAGAAGAACCCAGGGAAATTTAAACGTGTGGCTTAAGTTAGTAATAGCTCATTAAAACAGATTTTCGGCTTTCCCCCCCCCCCACAATGACATTTGGAGTAAACAGTTAACAACACACTGCATACAACTTTTAAACCTCAGCTTGGGACACGCGAAAAGCGCAAATTGTCGCGTTTTACTAGCGTATTAATAATAACCCCAACGAGAAGCCGCGTCCCAGCAAATCAGCCCTCAACTCAAAGGGTCTCTCTCTCACCCACAGTGGCCGGCAGACAGACGCGGACACAATGTGCGCGGCCGGACGGACGGTGAGCTCGTACAGTTGGTGAGACCGTCCTGCTCCTCGGCCGCTCTGTCCATTCGCTGCCGAGCCGTTAGTGGCGGCGAGGCGAACGAATAACTCGTCGTTTGCGTTCCGTGGCCCCTTTTTATACACGTTTTCTTCACATGGTGTTTTCTTTTTTTTTTTCGCTGATGGGCTGTCGTCCGTCCGTCCGTCGGTCCGTCGGTCAGCCCCCCCCGTCCCACCGAGAGTAAACCAGGCGCGCGGCGTGGACAAGAGGAAGTGGCGATGCGTTCACTGCCGTCGGAAAATGAGACACCCGAGATTTACAGCGTGAAGAACACATGATAAAGGTTACAAGAGGCGATGAAGTAGTTGTAGTGGTAGTAGGATAGTAATAATAATAATAATAATAAAGTTTATTTATATAGCACCATTCATACAAGAAATGCAGTTCAAAGTGCTTTACAACAAAGATATTAAATGCACCAAGTGCTTTACAGAAGAGAATGCCATAAAACAGAAGTGCAGTTAAGAAA
>JAVQJF010031554.1:0-16725 GCA_036023855.1 Gadopsis marmoratus
GTGATAAATCCTCACAGCTGTGCTTGGTACCTGTTGGTGGTGGGACTCTTTGGTTTCTGCTGCATCTTCCTAGCCTGTGCTGGGGATTCACCAACCCTGAAGGAAATACACAGTTAAAAACACTGCTGATCGCTGGACCTCATCATCGAAAACATTAACATCTGAAACCAGATCCCGTATATAAGGTTGTGTTCCTCTTTCCTATCTTACCTCTTTTTCCTGTCCATAGCCCTCTGTGTGGCAGCGGACAGAACCACTCTCTCCTTGGGGCACTTGGTTTTCTCCTGAAGGTTTGACACAGTCAGTAAAGGACATGGTTTATGACAGACGTACTGACAGCACGTGCGTATAATACAAAGCACGTTATAGGCTTCACTGTAAGTATCTGTAAACTTAATGATCAAGGCACTATATAAATAAAGCTCATGATTATTTGTGTGCCACCAGTTATCAGAAGATATACTAGTTACTTTCCTTTCAGGTCTTCCTTTGAAATAAGACGAACAAATGTCACCTTCTTCTCATTCAGTATGGCTATGTGATTGATTACAGGCCTGTGTTTTCTGGTCACCATGTCTCGCAGCTTCCTCTCTGCTCGCAGCTCCCTGTCCTGCTGCAGCAATGCCAATCGATCCCCCAGAGGCGTTTCAAAGAAGATGTCATGGATGTCATAAAGGGCTGCACGTAACTGAGAGACAATAGATGCATGTGTAAACACAAAGATAGATGGCCCTCTGCTGTCTAGAGACAGTAACTACACGTTCATACCTGGGCTTTAACTCTCTCCTGCAGGGAGCGATCTTGTGCTGAGTAGGTCCCTTTCTTCTGTGGAGCTTCAGTCTGGAATGAACGGATGAACTCCTGTGTATCCTAAGCACACATATATACAGCACACATTCATGATCACTAACATGACAATTCATTTATTAAATAACTGTGTTTTGTTGACTGATTGTACAACATTTTAGTGTGTGTGTAGTCTCACCATGATGGTCTGGCGCAGGTGTTTGACCTTCTCAGTTTTGAGCAGCCTGCGCGTGAGGAAGCCACGAATGATGGCGGCAATTCGACAGAACGCTCTCTGCTGCTCTGCAGTCAGAACCTGGAGGAGTCCACGACAAGGATGCAAGAAGATGGGAATGTGTATAGGAACATGGAGAGGGTTTGAGAAATTAAGCTCCATTGATTGTACAAACACACACACACGCACACCCTCTTGTCTATTTGAGCACCCACCAGACTTAGCCTCAATCGAGGTTTGCTAACTGCACATGTGGGCCCCCACAGGTAGAAGGGAGGCTGGACAGAGGGAGAGGACACACTGGAACTTACAGGACTTGGAAGACCTGGAGAAAGAAACAAACAGATACTTTCAATTTAAACATACAGCTAGAATTGGTTCCATATGAACTGCAAACATCAGTTTACAATTCTCTTAACTGCAATCAACTACACTCACGTTTCACTTTACTAGCTTGACTTTTTTAAGTAGGAATTACTTTGCAGTGATAAAGAGGAGACAGCTGACGTCCTGCTGCCTTTTCAAACTGTCCTGTTTTACTATTTGTTAGCATTCAACATCTATAGCTCTCATGAGGCTTCATGGCAACTGTAATTGTTAGATCCCTACAAAATAATAGTGTTATTTTTTATCTGTGGAGCTTCAGTATGTAAATAATGGACGATCTCCTTTGTAAGGACACATATATAGTGTATACATTAATTAAAAACAAAAAACTTTGATGTCGCCAATTTCTCTTGTTTAATAAAGACTTGCTAACAAGTAATAAGTGAGCATGGTGAAGTGGTACCTATACTGTGTCCTGGTGATCGCTCAGATGGCGTGTGGGCAGGGCTTAGTCCCGGGCAGGAGGGGCTCACAACAGGACAGCTGTCACTCACAGACCTACAACTCCACCCACAAGCATCCCCACTCAACGGTGGCACACATAGCCTCTCCATCAGTCTTCTCTCCGTCTCCTCGAGCTCCAAAACACATGTGTACACACAATACGGTACTTTTATTCTTGTCCACAACACACAACCATGTACACACATTAATGTACAAACACACACACACATGATATGCGTGGAAATACATTTAGCAGGTTTTGCTGTTGCTTTTCTTGGAAATGCATAAATAACTTTAAATACAGCAAACCAAATGTGTGATGCTATGTGCTGACCAGACGGAGGCACTGTTGCTCTTTCTCCTGCTCAGCCAGGAGCAGAGACATCCGCACGGCATGCTCCTCCTCCAGACGCCTTTGCACGTCCTCCAGAGCCTGCGCTCTCCTCTGAGTCTCCTCTGTTGATGTGCACAAATAAATATACATAAAATAATTTATTTTAAAAAAAGGTTTGATCCTTCTCCTTCACTTCCCCTGCATCTCTATCATACAATATTTAACCTAGAAGCTGCAGTGGGAGAAACAGTGATCCCAGTGGAAATGACACAATTTAACTCTGTAGATTTGAGTGGACATTACAGGAAGTGTTCCTGAGAGACTCACCTGTCTTGCTGGACTGTGCCTCAGCTGCATTTCTGAGGACAGTTGGTGTGACCCTTCCATTGTTTGACCCCTGAGGGTCCTCAGGCTCCATCCTGAGTGTGACCTGAGCCAAGTCAGGACTCATGCGGGGCCTCAGCAGAGATGGTGAGGGATTATCTACCTCATACGTCTGGTTTAAGGGGGCTGCAGGAGTGCGCCAACTTGGAGCGAACCGTGTAACTCCTTCCATGAAGCGAGGAACCCTTTCCTGGCTGCGGTCTATGTGCTCAGGTCCAGAGTGGAAGGCATGCAGCTGGCTGTCCAGGGTGTGGCAGCGCCGGCGGAAACCTGCAGCCTGATGGTCATGGTGTCCCTTTGGGCTTGGACCTGAGGCACTAACGGGGCTACAGGTCTCCTGCACTGGACTGGTACCACAGTGGCTGGATCGACGATTGCCAGTTCTGCTACCCCCACTTTCACTTCCCACTGACCCCCAGTGATCGAAGGGCTTTATAGCCCCTGAGAGAGCTTCTCCCCAATCCGTCATGCCAGCACCTTCCTCTGACCTTCCTGGGCTTCGAGGGATAAGGTCTGCTGGACCAATGGGAAACGAAATATGGATGTTCCCTGTGGAAACTGGGCGTGGTTTGCGTCTCTGTCGACAGGGACTAATGCTAGACTCTGGACTGGGAAGACGAGCATACCGGTCCGGCAGAATAGGTGACAGGCAGCCAGAGTGTTGGGGACTGGGGTCATACGGAGTTTGATGCTGGATTTGAGTCTGAGGTGGGCCAACAGGGCTATGGTGGAGACTGAATCCAAATTCAACGCCCGTAGCCCCCATGGGACTGGAGCTCTTATTCTCCTTGTCAGAGACAGTCTCAGGTGGGGGAGTCCTGCTGACTGTGTGAATAACTTTTGGCCCCTGCTGACTCTGCTCTCTCGTCACATACTCCCTTGATCTCTTAAGAAGGCTGTCCAAACTAATCTCCTCCTCCTCCTCCTCTTCCTCCTCCTCGCTCTTCTCTTCTCTGTCCACCATCACTTCCTCCACTGCCTTGTAGCCATTGAGGACGGGGGGCTCAGGAGTGGCAGGCGGCTCATTTGTCTGATGTCCAAATCCAGAGTCTCTGGGAAGTCCAGGAGTGTCAGTGACCAGGGTGTAGCCACTGACCATCACAGATTTAAAAACGGGCAGCTTCTCAACCTCTTCACTTGGTACTTTATGTGTCTGTGTAGAGATAATAATGATGACCAATCATCAAATAGTTGCAACAATCCAAAGCGACAGTAAAGAAGAGCAGCCGACGGTACTATATGCCCTATTTCTCCTTTAAAGCAAGTCATTCATCAGTGACACACAAACAATTAAAAAGGAACAAAATATCAGACACTCCAGTGTTGGTTCTCAACTAAATGTCAGGCGCCTAAACTGAAAAGGTCACTTGTGAAGTATGTTATCTGAAGTCAGACTAGAATAATCCCATTTTTAAAGATAAAGAAATCCTAATGTGGCCCACTTCCAACATGACAAATCTAAGCAAACCTAACATTCATCTTAACCGAGACACTGAACGTTTCAGTGCTGTTTCCAAACCTGTCGTCACCTGAAACTTGATATTTATCCAGATCTCTTAAAGAATTGCTCATTTCCACTTGCAAATCAGCTCTAGTTATGAAATGTGGTCATAACTAGAGCTGATTTGCAAGTGGAAAATCTAACTTTGCATGTTGAGTTGATAATAAAGGGTTGCCATGAGGTACAAATAGCGCCGCCTACAGGAGACAGTGTTGAGTCATACACCCCATATTCGTCTGCAAATGTCACAAGAGATTCTGGGATAGAGGCCGTAATTTAGTTTAGGTGTTATATCGTGGGACTGAAACGCAGATCTATTTCAGATATGGGTATATTTGAGGATTTTAGATGAAGTGTGTTTATTAAAAGATGCAAATAAAGTGGCTTAATGTTTTCTTTTCTGAACAGAGTAGTGAAGTATATGTTGTGTGACTGTTCTAAGCATTTGGATGAGGCATACATCTACATTTGTCTATGGAATGGGACTGATTTTGCCATTTCATTTAAATGGACTCTGTAGCTTACATACACAATGTCACAATGATTTCACAAACGTGTTATACCCACTGGGTCCTGATCCAAACCACACCTAGGCCTGTGACCAGGACCATTCTATGCTACTGACCTGAGGTTGCTCCAGTATGTCCTGAACACAGGCCAAAAGCTCGTCCCTCTGCTGGTTCTGCCTGTTCACCTCCAGCAGGACCGCCCTCCGCCTGTAGTCACACATCTCACTGCGCTGCTCGTCACGCAACTGGAAAAAGAAAATACACACGTTTCTTTTTTTTTAACGTCATTTTAAAAAAACCTCTTGCGCTACTCTTTATTCCTGAAGAGACTCAGGCAATAAGACCCGAGAAAAGATGAGTCAAGAACTTGTTGTGATCAGGTTTCCAACACACAAATTGTATGTTATGGAGGTTAGTTTGTGATTTAGTTTCTGTTATTACAGAAGACATAAAATCGCTCTTCTTCCACTATGTTTGTCTCCTTTGTTTGAGTGGAAGAGAAATCTTAAACCTGGACTCTCCGTCGTGTGGCCGTCCCTGAAAACCCTTTTTTTTGTCAGCAGTCACTGGCTGAATCTCCTGACTAACACCAAAAAGCCTTGGTGTTCCTCATCAATTATCTCCTCCCTCTTTCCCCTGCCAACTGCCGATCTATTATGTAGGTCTCAAAAAGAAGCAAGTGTTTTTCCCTAAATGTTACCTTTAATTTAATTGAAACCGTGCGATTATGCACCTCTGTCCACATCTGTGTTTTATCCATGAAACACGCATCACAACATCCTTGTCAGTGTTACTGTAACGTGCCGTCAACGCTTTCTGTTACTATGGAGCACAGATACAAACACCGTGACAGATATACAGACCAACCAACCAGGAAACCAACCAAACAGTGAGTCGTTAAAATTGTAATTTCTTGCCACCACCAAGACACCTGCAAACCCCTTAAAACATCCATTAGCTGTGGTTTCTGTGTACTTTTGCACATTAAACTTTTGACTGGTTTAGCTACATCTTGTGTTGCTTTGGTTTTCATGTCCATTTCTTCCTTACCAGAGGCGACAGCACGGCTCTTCCATGGAAGCAGATGACAGAGCGAGCTTCCGGGGGCCACGGCGGCTGGCGTGTCGTCTTCTTCTTCTTGAATCTCCCCTCCTCCTGCAGTATGGACAAGCTCCGCAGACAGAACTCCTCATAGCCTTCCATCTCTGGACTCCCACACATCCACGCTCCGGAGGAGGAACACTCACCATGAAGCCTTGTCGCCCAGCTGTTAAATTAAACGGAGACTGTGGATTTAGATGGTCAACGGACACATGTGATCTTAGACTGCAGTGGGTGTGGATGATTGGAGGAGACCATGTGGGTTAAGTGGAAGAGCAGGACACGTCGCCTACTACAAAAGAGGGTCTGCCTGCCCGTAGTGGCTTTATCACACTCATCACATTCCTGCCATTCCTTTCTATCAGACCTTCCTGTTGTCGGACTTCCAGTGGAAATGCATGTGGAATCGCGTGTCTAATCAATACAGTTGCTATTTCTGAAGCGTCTGTCAGCAAAAGGACAGTGCAGGTCCTTCACAGACAGATAGACAGACAGTGCAGGTCCTTCACAGACAGATAGACAGACAGTGCAGGCAGGGCAGTAGCCTGAGACGTTGCATGGATGACATTTAAACTGAATTTCAGCGAAAGCGGCTTCGTAATTGGTGCCACTCGTTAATTTCTATAGAGTAAGTGACCCTATAGAGTAAGTGACCCTCCCTCGGCAGGTACAGTCAGGTCTGTAACAGTCAGCCACACTGATTCATTGCAGCCCAACAACAGCACAGCAGAGGTGGGAATTGTTTTCTTGTTGAGTCCAGCGGCCGTTTATTGCAGGAGCAACCTAAGAGACAGTCGACTCCACGACATCAGAGGTTTTATGTCAGACAGAGGTTTTAGTACAGATGTGCTCCAGGCAGAATGGTAGGTGATAACGTTCCAGTCGTGCTGCTCGGCAGCGCTTTCTTACCTTCCCAAAATGGAGAGAGAAGAAAAAAAAAGGAGCGATGTCTCCTTTTCTTGTCTCCCGGCGGCGAATGTTGGAGACACCAACGTGCGGCTACAGCCCGAAGCTTGTGTTTGTCCTCTCAATCACGGGTCGAACATCATCATCCTCCCTTTCAGCTCTTCCGGGCGCCAACAGCGCCTCCTAGCAACAGCGCGTGGGCCGCGTTCCAATACTAGTGATGGCATAACCGAATCATGTTGGTGACTCGGTTGTTCAGTTCCACCCCCCCTTTTTTTTTTTTGAGTCCTTACTCCGTTTTCGGGATTCTGACTTTAATCTCAGAATTGTAAAAGGGCCTGCAGCGTTTACAGAGACCCGGTCTTCCTGTTCGTCCCCGTCAGAGAGATAGTAACCAGAGGAATGAGCGCAAAGGGTGAAAATGTGAGAAAAATGGAACGAGACCGTTGTCGAACAAATACCACCCCATTTACACATGAAAATCACCTCATTCATGACAGAAAATAAAAGAAAACTCCTATTGTTCAATCCACAGGTCAGATTGAGCTGGTGGGCCCATGTTACTGCGTTCTGTGCATCGTGGAGGCTGCAGGATTCCTATTCTGGACTTTTACATGGCCTCGGTTTTGCTGTGTGGATATCTGATTAAACACTAATTAATTTAGGAATTAATTTAACAAAGATGGGGAACCTTAAGGCCCTTTTTACTAGTTGATATTGTTCTTTAGTGGTGCACATTCCAAAATTCCCAGATAGTTACAATTTAGGACGTAACCACCATATATTTTCTTTTACTCGTGGGAAAAACAAAACAGTTAATGACACAATTTCAAGAAGTTGGAGAGCTGTATGTATATTATTTAAGATGGCACCGATGTGTCAGGGTGTCTGTTTGTTATGAACGAAGGAGTGGTTGGCTGCGTGGTGACTGTTCCAGACAAGAGTCTTCAGAATTCTCCTGAGGTGGATCAATTCAGAAAATAGTTTAACAACCGATTGCTGGGTCCACCAGGAATGAAGACGCAAAACAAAATCTATTATTTTAATATCATATTGTGATCACATTACACAAATGTGTCAAAATCAAATTAACACAAACTAAGCATCGTAGAAACAACTGTGTAGTATTATTCCTGCTCAGGATACTCTGTCTCAAATAGTCAAGCTCCCATGTGATGTCTGCTGTGCACTGGACTCATGGAGGACTTGGTGCAGACAAGATACCTACACAATGCACAGAGAGAAGTAGGTGGGTTGGATTCTATTCCAAATAGATATATATACTGTTTTTACATCAATGTGCACTCAGTATCTGTGTGCTATCCAATTCCAAAATAAATTATAGTGGGTCTGAAGCCCTTTGTACTTTCTTACATTGCTGAAAGGTGACGCCATGCAAGGTGAGAGGGGCCCCCACCACCCCGGGCATAATGTACACCCCAACATTTCCAATGATGTCTTTATTATTTGACACTCAAAAATACATTATCATGATGACAAGCCATCACATTCGCATTTCATGCGTTAAAAGATAGTCATGGAGGGACTAGAGAAACATGGAGACTAGAGAATAAACCAGTAGGTCAAAACAAGTGTCAGGTGATAATTCAGTATGTAAATTGAGCAAACTATTGCTTTTTGCTCCAAGGCAAACTGAATAGTTGTCCCATACCTCGTGCTGCACACTCTCACAATAGGCGTCTGTTAAAAAGGAAAACAGTCAACAGGCTGAAGCCACTATGCAACAGAAACCAAGACTTGCCAAACTACAAATACTATCATGACTGAGGAAACCATGTTAGCAGAATTGAAGCGATTAATTTACTTACAGCGTTCCATGTCATCAGGCTGCACAGGAAGAAGGTGGCACATACACATTACAAAAATTAAGATCTTCATCGTCAGTGACTGTAGACCAAACATGCACACTGTGAACCAACATCTCTACACACATGTAAGACATGTAAAGTCAGAGCAGTCGACAGCGCTCAAGCTAAATCAGCTTCCCTTTCACATAATGTGGTCATGTGATCTCGAGGACAATGGGCTCACATCACCATCATTCCACAAATGACAGGCGTCCCGCTTTTCAGGTTCTCTCTGATTATTTAAATACTTTTTACAGAGTGAGTTCTTGCTGGTCTCAAAGTACTGCGAACTTTTATGTCTCTGCAGAGACATAAAACAACGCAGGAGGGTTTCATACAATCTTAACGTGAGAGAAAAGAGAAGAGCACAAGAAATACTTAGAACACTGAAAGAATTTACGCAACAAAAAAAAAAAGGCAAAAGTAATAATTGTGTCTGTACAGTAATGTAAGTAAAGACAAGATACTTTTGGAGCATTTTCTTGGCCCTCATATTAGTAGATAATAGCTATTATATGAACGTAATTAACGACGCTGAAAATAAGCAGTTTGTAACGTATTCACTGGTAGTTGTTGTCAGCGGCCACTAGGTGATGCTGTTTGATAATCTACTTTTCCAAGGAGTTTGACAGGATCCCATACATGGCCATTTTTTTTTACCATATAGAGAACGACGCGTGTGACGCTCGCGTGGCAGCGGAAAAAGTGACCCGCGTGCGGGAAACGTTACAGGAAGGTCCGCTGTTCAGGGGAGCGAGTGTGCAACTAACGGCTTGTGACGAACTGACGAACTGACCGTTAACGAACTACAAGATAAAACCTGCAGCGTCAACATGTGAGTGCGTCCAAAACCTCCGGAGTTATTCTTTATGTAGCGAAATTATATGTCACGTAAATTGTAACTGAACTTCTACAGCCTGGGCCCAGGGGGGCAGGGCAGTTACAGACAAGGCAGCAGTTACTGCCGTTATAATCCGCGTCTCCCGGGTTTGAACGAAGGCGGAAGTGCAGGGCTGCAGCCCCCATCTGTCCGTGAACGCTGCCTTTGATGTGACGTTCAAAGACATGGCCACTGCGACACCACTGCATTTCAGAGGCCACTATAGGACCTTTTTACAGCTATAGTTGCCAGTTTTTAAGATTAAGGTTACCTAAAAACACAAGCTTTAAAATATATTTGTTAAACTGCAGGTTTGCAGCCGTTTTGGCTTGTGGCCCTTTACAATACAGCAGTGTCATGTTGGGGCCCCTGCTCATGTTTCAGACGGTTGTTGCACCAAAGAGTCATTTCCCAGATAAAGTCCCAAATATTACTGCAGAACTTTGTGGCAGAACTTTGTTTTATTCTTTCCTAATCATCCTGTGACCCCACCGATTCATCCTGTGACCTCCACTGGCCCCAAATACCCAACTAAAGTAATTACTACTAGCTTCACTTTAACCGGCTATACAGCAGGAAACGTTTTGCTTACTCCACCGTAACAATGTAACATAACGCCAGTAGGGGGCATTTTCCAGTACTTTTAAGTAGGATTTTAAATACAGTATTATTAGGCTACTTGGTAATAGATTTGCACTTTGTCTTCATTTTTACTTAAGTAACCTAAAGGATGTGAATGCTTCCTCCATCACCGGAGTACTGCACATCTGAAACCCATGATGATAGTAAACAGGATCATTTACAGAGGTCTTATCTAGGCAGAAACTGGCTGTGAACAACGCTGTCGTTTACTCTTGGAAGAGGCAAAGCCCTTCGTGACGTCGGCGTTCAAACGTTGTGGTGAGCCTGGATCCGGTCCATCTAAATTTAAGTGTGCAGGCAGCTGTCCAGCAGATGGCGTCTCGCCCCAAGACCTTGTAGGCCCTCATCAGTTCAATTATAGGTTTTCAGATTTTGATATAATCTATGCATCTCTGGAACATTTCCTGCTTTAATTGGTCAGCTGCAGAGAGGTCAGTTGCAAAGCAGCGTCCACTTGATGTTGCGTTATAATCTAATGTCATGCCACTGCATATATAATGGAATAGTTTGTTGTATTTATATGGGAGACGGTGCATTGTGTCCCCTTCTGAAACAAGGGGTATTTGGAGACGACAACACGACAGTCAAGGAATGAAACTAGTTAATTGTCAGGCTTTTCAGATAACAAACGTGCTGAACATGTGGGGGGAGGATGGAACAAGGTGGATGCCAAATAAATTTAAATTAATACAATTAATACGTGTATAACAAAACCAGGCCTGGCTAGACCCTCACTTCCAAAAACAAAAGCCTGGCTGGCTTGGCTACAGAAAGAGGCAATTTCAGCGAAAACAGTATAAAAAGGTGGCACCAACCACTAACCTGGTGTCTCTAACATAAAGTTACTACACGTGTGCAGCGTAAAGGGTTCCCCAACTTACCTAGTCCTCTAACCTCCCACCAACATTTACAAGGTCTCTCACGAGAAACAGCAGCTCAGAAAGGCCACGACGAAACAAAAAGGAAGAAAGCAGGTGGCGCCGCCAAGCTGAGCCCCTATTATCCTATTATCTGAGTGCTGATAGGTCGGCCTGAAGTCTGGGGGAACCAATGAGGAGCTCACCCGGACTGCACAGGTGGACATCAGTCATGTGGTGTTTCTAAGCTACTGGTGATGGAAGTACTCAGATACTGGACTTAAGTAAAAGTAGCGATACCACAGTGTAAAAAGTACCCGTGAGTAAAAGTCGTGCATTCTAATTCTACAAGTACTTAAAGTATCAGAAGTATCACATACTCGATATGCAAAACTGCCCCTTTTTCTGAGTGCTATTAAAGAAAACATGTACAATTCAAATGACTGAATGAAACGATATAAAATAAAAGTACTTTTTGGGCTGTGGTGGAGGAGCGTGGCTGCTCTCCCTGACCTTCAGGCCGTGGCAGAACACAGGACGGCGTTTCTGGGTGCTTTGGTGGCAGATGTGACGTGAGGAGCTCCCGTTTGGGTTGAGGTCTCCTCTCAGGGTCGGATCCCTCCAGTGCTGCTCTCCTCCAATGGATTCAAAGTGAGCGCCCTGTCCGACAATGGAGGCCTGGCAGTGGGAGGATCCGCAGCCATCACTCCGGCTTTGTGTCGCCTGGGAAGCCATTTTGGAAATCTGCTTGTTGTGCACTTAGCACAACGTTTCTCCAGCTACTCGCAAACTTTTGTGGGTTGGTTTTTTTGTTTGTTTTGTTTGTTTTTTTTACTGGGATAAACAACGTCAAGGATCTGTGGGGTCCGCAGGAATAACGGAGCTGCGGGTTTTGCTGGCGGAGGTTTGCGCCTCTGCCGTGACAGAGATGCGTGGATCTTCTCTCCCCGTTGGATTACGGTCTGAAAGAATCCGAACGTCTGGACTCTTTAACCACTCGGGCAAGTTGACACGGTCCCATAAACGCCACCCTGCACCTTCACGTAGCTGCAATATGTGTCGTGCGCGTTTGTTTTGTCCCGGCTCGGCTCCCGTTCCCCTACAATTTAACTCGACCTCGGGCCTTATTTTGTAGGGTGATTGTTTTTTTGTTTTGTTTTTTTAAATTTGATTTAACACATCTGCGAGATTATAACAATCAAACATAACATGCACGAGCAGGCGAGTTAAAACCAACGTTTAGGACAAGAAACGGGGAGAAAAACACCCTGCAAGTCGGCGCGTCGCTCAAATACACGGCGTCTAAATTTAGCGCCGGGCAACGCGAGGAGCGAGCCGGGCTTTGCGTGTCATTTGGCCGGACACCATCTGCGGTTGTTATTGGACTGTGTGTTTTCCACGGCGCCAGTCTGGACGCGGATCTGGCAGCAGGTGGACCCCCTTCGTGTCACTGTGTGTGTGTGTGTGTGTGTGTGTGTGTTGCTCAGCCTGCCTCTTGACTTCTGAGCTCCGGGAGGCGACGCTGTAATATTCTAAACCCGCTCTACACCGTCAAAACACCAGAGATATGATGGCAAATAAAAACCGATGGCTTTCCCTAAAATCCACCCTGTCTGACTGTCGAACCCCAGAACCTTAAATCATGTTTCAAATCCACTAATCATCATGATGTCACTCAGATCTATATGGATGTTTTGGTCACGTGGACAGAGTCGCATCTAATCTTACAGTCCTGCAGTTTACTACTTCAGTCCTGCAATAGATCCTCCCTGCAAGAAGGTGATGATGTTCAGTTGGTGGTGCTGTTATATAGAGAGGCCTTTCTATTAGTCCAGTGGTTCCCAGCCGTATGTTATGTGGACATCTATTATGTATAAATCTGTGTCTAGCTGGGGCTCCTTGTCACATATCGGGTGTCTCGGATGAGTCGTTAGTGTTTCCACCAAAGAGGTTAACTGAAGTAAAAGATAAAGTAGAGAAAAGTTTAAAAAAAACAACAACAACCCAAATGTGTCCATCAGAAGGTTTTCTTTCCTCGTCCATTAATCATCTCACAACCCCTCAGATTCATCCTGTGACCCCCAGGTTGGCACCCACTGTTTTAGCCTTCCCTCGCTTATACATGACCGGGGTGACCAAAATAATAGAAACACCTCAGTATAACACCACACATGGCAGCCAGTGTCGACACAAACAGAACATCATCATACCCCCATGAAGGGAGGCGTTATTGCAACACTGTTGTATTAGGCTGCATTAGTTCTAGGTGTACCTAATAAACTGGCAACGGAGCATTATTATGGTAGCAGCGTTTGCAGCGCTTGTTCACGTAATACCAGTTCCACTATGAGAAGCTCAACCCTCTCAGGTCAGTTGTTTCCCGCCCTAAAACCCAGCCCCGCCCCTTGCTGTTTCATAATACAGCTCTTTCTGTGTGCGGAGCTTAACCAAGAAGTCACCGTTGGGAGTAGCTGTCCTGGTGAGGAGTCTGCTTAACGCAACGGGAGAGAGGAGCGCCGTTCGCTCTGTCCCGCCTCTACCAGCCATTTCCTGTCAGTTGCCAGAGGACCAGAGGAGAAGAGACGAGCCGTTCGTTACAGCTTCCCTGGCGTCCGTAGCCTCCGTCAGCAGCCTGCCAGAGCCAACATGCAGGAAGAGGTCTACCAACTCTCTCCTGTTAGAAACCACAGTGGCATTGTTGTGTTCCTGGGGAGCAGCTCTCATTAGGGCCTGGCCAGGGCTTTGCGTTCCGACGTGGCTGTGCAGCGCAGCAGGAACTCAGCTCAGTGAATAACGCTAGGATTGTGTATTGCATTTAAAGTGTAGATGCGGTTCTGAATCTGCTTTACAGTCACACTTGAGCTCAATAGCAGAATTAGTTTTGTCTGCAAGAGACGGGCTGAACGAGGCAGTGCATGCGGTTTTGTGAGTGTGTGTGTGTGTGGAAGCTAGTCTGTGCTTGTTGTTGTTCTCCTCCTCCACCATGTCCACTTTGGCTAAAGAGTCCTGTCCCTTGCATCCTGACTCTCACAGTCTGAACAAAGAAGAATGACCATGGATTTTTCCCAGCTGCACACGTATACGCCGCCACAGTGTGCGCCAGAGAACACCGGCTATACCTACTCCCTCAGGTGAGACCCCAGCGCTGCGCCGCGGTACGCTGGCTGCAGCGTCACACGGTCAGGCCCGTGGGCAATTTCGGCTGCACACTGCCCGTCATCTGTGGCTCCACGCTGCTCAGAGAATTAACTCTGACTGCAGCAAAATTGTCCTTAAGACCCTGCTGTTGCATTTTAATCAGTTTTAAAGCTTTGCACTGCCAGGGTGGTGTCAGCCAGCTTCTTCGTAATCCATTTGCTCTTGTCTGGTTTCCCCCAGAACAGAGCATGTTATTGAGCGCCGCCAACCTTGATGCTATTATAATAACTGTTATTTACTCATGTTTACTCATGTCATTATGTTTCTAGGCTGCCAAATGATGCTTTTACATTCACTACTGGTGCAGGTTCTCTGTGTCCTGTTTAAACACAAAAAGCGTTGCAGAGCAATGAGCTGACTGTTGTTGTTGTTTAGGATGTAGCTTGCTTTTATGGCCAAGGTCTGTTTAACAGTTGGATTGGAAATTGGCTACAAATACAGCATGAAATGTTTAAATGTATTTACTTTTGGTTACATTGATACATTTTAATTTTCAGAGGTTTTGTAAGTCTGTTTTTCCCCCCTGTGGTTGTGGTTTTGGTGACTCAGCCTCATGAGTCTGTTGGTATTTGTCTTTTTCTTTTTTCTGCTCAGTGGAGAATCAGGTAGCCTTGCTGTAATAACAGCATGCACACTAGATCTATTTACTTTTGCTATATCATAGAATCAAAGAGCTCTTGAGAAGTCAAAGGCAGCACGGCCAGTTTTGGATACTCTTCCTGTAACGCCAACCTCTCCCATCGTGCTGCTCATCCATGCATTGTTTCACGAGCTCCTCATCACAGATCGTACCGTAGGTGTGGTCGACACTTCACCAGAAAAGGTCTGTTCATGTGGAGGAATGTTGTTCTCTCTCATTGGTGCCACCGTTGATGTCGGCAGCTGTCAGAGCAGAGAAAGGAATTTGGGTGTGTAGTTAAGTAAATTTTAAATTCATCCTTGTCCCCGTGGTTACTTCACTTTCTGAGTTTAGAGAAACGCCTCTTTTATTGGTTGCAGATACCTCCCCATCAGTGAAGTGAGACTATGAAAGTGTTTTGTGTAGAGAGAAAAAATCAAGTTTGAACAAAGTTTAGATTTATAGCCGTGTCTTGAAGAAATGCAGAGCACATTGTGAAAACTGCAGAACTCCGAGCTCTTTCACATCCAGCTGAACAAATTGAGGCCGCAGTCTCTAAGTAATGATGTCGCATTATGTGGCAGTCGTATTAGTTGCATTCTATATTTAATGTGGCATCAGCTCTTTTAGTTGTATAAGTAGTCGGAATGGCACTGAAGCACATGGGGAATATATACCTGTTGGGAATAGCAGGTATGATGATGTTGTATCGAGACATAAATGGCAAAAAAAAAAAAAGGGAAGGAACAAACTCTCACACATGTGCTCATGATTTCAGTTCAGCTTTGAAGCACACAAAGTGCATTTCAGTCACGTGAGGTCCAGTCTTGGTAACTAGTCTTATTACGAGACACTGTGGACGGACTAAGGTGAATGTACAAAAGCTGCCGGCCGGAATCTACAAGGCAGACTGAACGGCTGGAACAAGCTAATCGTGTTTCTTTGAATGCAGTCAGCTGAGGAGCTATTAATGACCCTCAGTCACAACAGTGGCCCTGATCCCAGGATTAGACTAATAGTTTATGCCTCTTGACCCACTCGTAGAGAGCTCTGTGCTTTTTTTTTTTTTGTTAGCCCGTGTGCTGCAGCTGAGCGGTTAATGATTCGCAACTTGATGAAATTTAAATCCGCTAACCGAAGGCGGTTACATGTCTTTGTCTCAGCCTATATTCTAAGCAAATGGCAGCCTGAACAACCAAACTGTGAATGCTGTGTTTGCTGCTTGGTCAAAGTTCAGAAACGTCAACCCATCGGAGAGTCTTGACAGCTGATCGTGCACAGACTTTCAGAGGATGTCTGCATGCGTCTGTGGCCTACAGTGAGTACAAGAGAGCAGTTCAGAGGCAGACGGGGGTCAGGTGACAAAAACCGTTGGCCCATCTGTTGTCAAAACTCAATAGAGCAGCGACAAGTTCTGTGACACTGAATGGTCCAAGAGAAAGAGGGAGAGGAGGCCAGCCAATCATGTTCTGTTTCCATCCGCACTCAGACCCCATAGCAGGGAGAGGCCATTACAACCTGGGCCACCGACCTTGTGGTAATTTAATTCATATTGTAAAGTGAAGGGAATGCTCACTTTCTCACAGTTGCTAACGCTCAATTCACAGTTCTCAAATACTGCGCATACATTTGGCAAACCTTTTTAATTTGAGAGGTTGTGTTTTTCATTCCTATTCATTGGATTAACATTGAATTCATGCATTTCTTGCCTTTAAACGCAAACTTGCATTTTAAATAATGTAGACTTTTTATGTAATGGAAGTGTTTTTCCTTTGGATGTGAAATTTGTAAAACTTAGGAATTTATCATTAATGTTGCCTCTTACACTTTTGTTTACAAATGGCTGGTATTTCTGAGGCAGTCGTCCAGATTTTTGCAGTATATATACGTGGTCTACATCTTGGAGAAGTACTGCATCAATCAAGCTCTGTGATTAGCATCCCAAATGGAAAGTGGTTCTTTACAGACTGACTGCACTCATGCCCTCACTGAAAGCAGGACTATTCATATTTTATGGTGGTGGAAGTGGGTCAATGGGGCTTGGAGCCTCTGGTTGGGGGGGGGGGGGGGTTAC
>JAVQJF010031569.1:0-42518 GCA_036023855.1 Gadopsis marmoratus
TAACGTTGATGTAGCTACTCTTCATTTGCAGTCTTGGCTAGCTCTCTTTGTATTGCAGGTAGTTGCTCATAATTAATGGTGTTAACCTGGTTTTCGGCAACTTTACTGCTCTAGATTCATTCCCCTCATCTACAATGACATCTGGGAACCAACACGGGAGAAGCGATACCAAGCCTGCTATATTTTGGTTCTTGTGGATTCCTCCACCGACTGCAGCACCAAGGATCTGGAGCTTATATATGCCCGTTCCAGGAGCTGAAACACTGTAATGCACAGGGCCATATGCATGCAGTATATACTGGTAAGTTTATGTGAAGTTAACTTGTTTTAAACAAAAAAAGATTGTATCTTTTCTTTTGTATTTTCTAAAACCTCCAGATTTTTTAAAAGTCTGATATTACTGTTCATTTTCAGTGAGGAATATGTTGAAACCCTAAATGCTAAAAATGACCATATGTTTCATTGTCTCACTTTCCCTGCTGCCTCGTAACCGTCCTTCTCCAGGCTTGGTCGACGCTGGACTCCCACACTGGAAGGAGGAGCTGTGTTTTCAATTGAAATAAAAGTCTAAACAAAAATATATTCATTCTGTTAATGTCTCATTTGTTAAAGTGTCACATTTAGGGAAGACTGTGTTCAGTTAAGTTAAATTGCCTTTTCTGTGTTGTTTTTGCATACATTTACTTTTGGGCCACCAAATGTAGGGGCTCGGTGGCCCGTGGGGCCAGTGCTTAAAAATATTAGCGTCTATCCCTGCCATCCCTATTCATTTGAGCCAGAGTACAGATCTTCCTGCAGCAACTCAACCTCTCGCGAGATTTCAGAGCGAGACTTTCCCTTGAGCGGGACTTGAGTTTCTGGTTAAACAAAAAGGACCAAACGTCTGTCTCTGTAGGGATCCTATCCATAATGTTGTCAATCACTCTGAGCCTGGCAGAAACAAGCACTTTTAGGGGATGGACTTTTCATGGTCCCGGTTGCTCCAAAGGATCACGTTGCAGCCCGTTCACGGACGTGATCTAATGGACCAACTCCAAAAGTAATGGTAACTATTAGTCATTTAGACCCCAGAATTTGTAAAAAGGGGCCCAGGCATGAGGGAAAATGTTGTGGCAGAATGTTCCACAGCCTTGGAGAACCTATGAGGAAGAAGCACCGACGCTGTTCTGGTGGCTGGTGGTGGCCAAACACTTTACAGAGACCGTCTCTGTTGACTTTGCCCCCCTTTTCAAATATGTTGCCACGTTGCTAATGCAGCGTTAAGAATATGTTTGAACTTGAACAGAGAGAGAGAGATGTGTATTAGTATCAGGATCACTTCAGTGTTTTCACTGCAGGAAGTCAAGCATGAGGTGGCACCTCTGGAGGAAGTCAAGTGGAAAAGACTGATGTGTTTGTGTCTGTGTGTATTTGTGTGCAACTCTGTTTTCTATCTGTGTCTGTATGAGTTCTCTGTGTTAGCACTGTCGAGTGTTTCCCATAATGAGTGTTTACTGAACTTAGTTGCTCTGCTGAACGAAGCGGAGTCACTGTGTGGTCACTGCTGGTTAATCACGCCTCTGGAATATGACAACACCACTGTGGGTAACTGACACCAGAGTTGCAGCAAAGGACTGCATGATTACTTATAATACCTTTTTAAATAAACTAAGATGATTTTGTTTTTATTTGTGGGGGGTGCAAATGTTGATTGCTGAACAGAAAATAAATAGTATATTTATCCCGCCGAATGTAAATCCGTTCTGTAAACTGAATGTCCTGCGTAAAATTAATATTGAGAAATTATAACATGAGCGTATATTTTATAGTTTGGTTTCATGAACGCCGCCCCCTGCCTGTGACATAACCGTCAGCATGCCGTGACGATTTGCATAGAGGAAATCAAAACATTTCATTTTGGAGTGTATTTGCGTAACGCAGTAACAGCTGGAAGCTTATCTGCAAATGCCAGAATCTGCCAGTTTAGATGCTGATTTCTGCAATACTCTTACTTACAAAAAGCAGGCCTGTGAGCCTGCCTGGCTCGTGAGTTACAGCTACAGTGGACTGAAAATAGGCCTGGTCTAGACAAACCCAGGCTTTCTGGGAAAGCCCGAGGCATCAGAATCAAGTTGGTACTGTGTGGCAGGGAGGGCCAGGTATGCTGCATAATCATGAAGCACTCTGCAATGAACTACAGCCGTCTGTGTTTGTGTGTCTCGCACAGCCTGAATGGTTCTGTGTGGCGTTGAATGTTCTTTTTAAATGTCTCGAGAGTTCCGTGGTAGAGGACGGCATGCCCAGCTGTTCTCTTTGTTTAGAGGAAATCGCTGTTTCTGTATGTGTGCGTGCACTTTCTTTGTACAACTGTGTGTGTGGCGTTTCCACTGGGAAGGATGAGATGACAGGCACGGCCGTGAGCGAAGACATTTAATTTAAAGGCTCCTCCACATCAGAGACGGAAGCAGGGTTTTCTAGAAGTTTCCTGGATCAACAGGCCACATGTGTTTTTTAGTGAGTGGTGATTGATGTTAGTGGGGTGGTTTGATCAGAGGTTGGTCCCTGAGATCCAACAATACTTTTCTGGAATAAACATTCCCTCTGCAAGTTCCTTAAATATTAAACCTGGTCCAATCTGTTGTTCCAACCATGATATGCTTATTTTGTCCACCGTGTCATTTCTGTAGTTGCTGTGTGCCATGTTGGAAAATGGGCTTCTTTTGTCCCCGGGCCTGCTGTGACAAAGTTATTGCTGAAAATCAACAGCTGCCTGCACGGACCTATTCTGCCTTCCTGACGCTGTGTACAGTATCAACCACATTAGCTTTGTATTTAGTTTCACCATCTTGTTTCTGTGTTTGATGGTGTGTTCAGACATGCTGCTGCAAAGACACAGGAAGCAGCAGGATGTCTGTCGCTATCCATGGAAACCTGCTTCACAAGGAAGCACTAGTGTCACAGGCGGCATGGAAACGGGGAGTCGGGAAAAGTTGTTCCTTGTCCAACTAAGACGAAATAGATCCTTGCACAACACAGATGCAGAAAGAAGCTGCCCAGTTGGAGCTGGATATGTAAATGAAGTGCTCAGGGCAGATGTACCCAACAAAGGCGAGAGACAACCAGCCTCTTTTGCATTTGCATTGCAATTTGTCTGCACCCATGGTAAAGTTTCAAGACTGAAACACTTGTGTTTTTTTAGCGGTTAGACTGTGGATTAGAGTGGTTTTCTGCTTTGCAAGGACCTGCACCATTTAAAACCATTCAAACTATGTACTCCGCTCGTCAGGTCTGGATGCTAGGTCAATTCTAGCATGTGTTTTAAACAGCTCCTTATAAGCCCGTCTGCTGCCTGAGATCCTGAGATGAAGCCTCGCTGGTTGCGAGAAAAGTGAGAAATAGTTGTGTGAAGAGCGGAGGAAAAAATAAGCTTTAGGCAGAACTCTGATTACTTTCTCGCCCACGAGCACCGGGCCAGTCAGGGAGCGAGGTTTGCATAATTTGGTTGTTCCTACCATTTTGTCGGTGGTGCTGGAGAAGCTAACGTTTGCCCCTCCGGTCTGCAGCAACCAGCATCACGTTTCCTGCTTTCTGAGGTTTTTCCCGTCTCCTTTCCTCACTCTGGCTCCATCTAACCTTATTTCACATTTTCCTAAGCGTGAAGATAATAGTTGAAGTTTTCAGCTCTAGTTTTCCTATGTGTTGCCCTCTTGCACAGCTTATCAAACTTGTATATTAAACGGCAGCTAAAAATGACGAAGCCTGTCCCGCTTGTTGCCTTTTTAATGATGTTTTTGCAGAATTTCCTGGTTTGTAGAAAACGATGAAGAGCCAGAGAATAATCTGGTTCTGAAGCCTCGCATGTTTTTTAAAATGTCAGGCTATGGGAAGCCTTTGGCTGGGGGTTAGTTGGTAATAGAAATGACAACCGAGCATGTCGGGTAGGAGGATTTGGGAAGGGATGATGTCTGAGAGCCTTAGGAAGGGGGGGGTCATATGTCTGTGTGTGTATTTGTATTTTGGGGGGTCTGAGGATGTAGATGACAGCAACAGGGAGTCAGCCATCTGTCTGCAAAGAGGAGGCTCTGTCCTCATCTGCACCGGCCTGGACTGCTGCTGGACTCAAACACGGTGCAGTTGTTGCCACGGTCCCTTTGTGACAGAAAAGAAATAAGAACAAAGTGTTAACCTCCAGTGAACACAGTGAGAAAGGTTAGAAAGACCTCCTCCACCAGCCTTAGCCAAGAGGAGCTGAGCCTAGATTTGACATTACCCTTTCAAACTGAGAAGTGGAGTTTCTGTGGAGGTTTACACTATTGTTAAACCCTGCTGATCCCTCTCTGTCATCGAGTCTTTGTTGGGGCCTTTCATCAGACTAATTACTGTAATTCCCTGCGAATTAGGCCTGTAGGCCTGGTTGAATGCACACGACCTGTTCCTCCAGTGGCAGAAAGAGACTCGGCAAAAGCAAGGAATCTAGTATCTACCCGAGGAGAAGAGACTCCAGAGTCGAATGAAGCTGCATGAACTAGAAGGATTCCTGGCTGTCCTGCCATGCTGGGAATTAGCTTTCTGTGTCACCTGAGGTAGAGACTTAATTCAACATGACGCATTACAAATGCAGTTAATGTGTTGAACCTGCGCCACAAACCTTTTCTATGATGTCGCCAGATAGCAATATTGCTATCAGTTGGCGTTGACATAAACATGCTCAGTGTTTTCAAAAATTGCACCATGCACTGGACAGGAGCCCAGGTGATGCGTGAGTGTTGCTGTGTTACGGTGTTAGCAGGGCTGCTCTCGCTAGTCGCTCATCGAGCCGCTCTGTCACCCCATGACAAGGAAAGATGCTGTGGGCGGGGCTGGTGCACATCTATCAGTGTTTGGTCCGACGGTGCACAGTCATGGTGCGGGAGTGAAAATGCCATTCATGTTTTATTTGATTCCCACATGTGTTAGAATGTGATGCTGTGAAGGCTGCAGGAGGCCAATGTCATTTGTAAGCACAGCAGAAGCGTAGAAAAATAAAATGTTCCGTTTACCCATAATCCTTTGCAACCTGGGCTTGTCCGGGGCTTGTCCGGCAATTTCAGGGTTGATTATTCCATTCATTTGTGATTATGGACAATATGTATGGGATTTGAGATATATATGGTTTATTTTGATGAAATGTTTATTTGAATTGCTGTTATATATATTTACGGGTTCCCTTGTGTCTCCACCAGGTGGCTCTGCTCGGTTTGGACCTCTTATCTGCCTTAGTGACAAGGTTACAGGAGCGATTCAGGGCCCAGGTTGCAACAGGTAAGATCCCAATTTTTGTAGCTTTTTTTGTGTGTGTGTGTGAGAATCTGTGTGGTGATTTCTTTTGTACGTTATCATTATTTTCTTAACCTCATATCCTCTTGCCTCAGGTTTCAGTTGGGCTTTAGAGTCCGGTTCACCCCTAATTATCACTTTCTCTCAGTTGAACTCAACAGTTGTTAAAGTTCCTGTCCACTCAGAAATGTGTTTGTCTTCTTGTCGCTACAGTTGCAGTTTCACACTAAAAACATGTGTTCACATTCACCTCAAAGTGGAAGGTTTCTGTTTGCTCAAAGAACATCAGATTTGCAGGGGCCGGACTACGAGCAGGGTTTGTGACATCATAAATAGCTACGGGTCCAATATTCAACTTATACAAGTGTGATTCCACCAGTGCACATACTTTCTACAACATTCATACACATAACGTTCTATGTTTCCACGATGGGTTTTTGTAACGTTTAAGAAATGTAAGTCAAATCATTTGTCAGCAAGAAACATGTTGGTAACACAAAGCCTTAGACGCCACACTTGTCTTCAGTGTTAAACACCACTCGTGTTCTGATGTCTCCTCCCTGCTTGCTTCCTCAGTGCTGCCCAGCCTTACTGATCGATTGGGAGATGCAAAAGATCAGGTGCGAGAGCAAGACCAAGCGCTGCTGCTAAAGATCATGGAACAAGCTGCCACCCCGCAGGTGCCGACTCACACAAACACGCTTTTTCCACGTGTTTATGAATCCAGCACATAGCCTGTTGTTGTTGTTGTAGTGATGATGATGATGGTGATGATGCTTCATGTAGATCTGCTGCCAATATTCCTTTTCCCTTTTGTGTTGCTGTTCTCCTGAACAACAATGAGTGCGCAGTCTTAGTTCAACAAAAGCCTGTTTAATGTGAGAAAACCTCCTATAACTGAGCTGTTGCAATGCATCGCATTCTCAAACCTGTGATGTTGTGATCCGACACACACCCACGTTCAATGTATCCATGGGAGCAAAACAATTGGATTTAGAATTGGATTGGATTATAGCCATAGACCTAAAATCAATAGTTCAGCAAGTAGATTGGTTTACTCGTTGGTATTTCGACCTTTGCACAGCCATTTGGTTTCAAAGCACCTCTTGTACAGTAACTGGTGCAAGGCGTGTTTAAAAAAACAAAAGTGACAGTTAATGCATGCCAGTCTGTCAGTTAGGCAGCGTAACATGAGCAGGAAGCCATGTTTTGGTGTGTGTCGTTGCAGTATGTGTGGGACAGAATGCTGGGAGGCTTCAAACACAAGAACAACAGGAGCAGAGAAGGAGTGTGCCTTTGTCTCATCGCCACGCTGAACACGTGAGCCACACGCCTCCATCCCAGTTTAGTTCTTCTGGTCTTAGTGGTAAAGTCGGGAGAACATCTCTGCAGGTGTTTTGTTTTGACGGTGGACTTTTTATCATTCAGTTCTTGTAAAATGTACTGATCCATCCTGGAAATGGATACGACTAAGGACAAAGGGTCACCTGCTGTGCTTACTGTGACGTTAAACAATACAACAAAATTTAATTTTGCTAGAAGTCAGTATATTAGGACACTCTTCTTGTTATTGGATTTCAAAATTCTGGTGTTTTGCGGTTTGACTCCCCCCCCCACTACCCTGTCCCTACAACAGAGGTGTGTGTGCTCCAGCTCCTCTATTTGATCTGTTCACTGGGCTAATCTGTTGGTATTCTGGTCTTCCAGACACGGAGCTCACGGCCTGACCCTCAGTAAAATCGTTCCCCACATATGTAACCTCTTGGGGGACCCCACAAGTCAGGTATGTCCGGTCATGTTACTCTGCTCTGCTCTTATCAAATGTATTTCATTCTTTGGTTTAAGGGCCTCAGAGTAGTTTGTGTCAGCGACAGCAAAACATTTGGCACATAATATTACACAGAATAATGATGAGAAAGATTGTTAATTGAAGACAATTTTGATAATACTTTAAGACATTTATCAAGTAAAACCTCACACATTGAGGGTTTACTTGCTTTTATTTGCATGCAATCTGAATGTTTGGCAGTGTTTTACTGTTGGTAAGCAATTGTCAGATATTGTCAGGATTTCTGGTGACGGCGGTTTGTAAGTTACCTTTGACATGTCAAGAACTACATAATTCCCCCAGTGGCAGCATTAAGTAGTGCTCAGATGACAGATGACATCACATCACCCCAAACCTGGAGTCTCTCCATCGGCTCCCCGTTCGATTTAGAATTGATTTTAAGATTTTACTGATCACTTAGAGGCGCCTGGGTCTGACCCCAAGCTACACCGAGCTTTCGCCATCAGGACCCCTCGACTCTGGACCGACCTGCCTGAGGAGATGAGGCTGCAGAATCTCCTTTAAATCACTTCTTGAAATCCATTTTTATAGACGTGGTTTGATGTGATGTCGCCTTTATATATTTTTTATGGCTTTTATTGGTTTTAATCATTTATATTTTTATATTTATGAATTTATGAATTTTTTTATCTTTATATTGGTTTTGTTTTGCTTTATTTTATTTATCTTTTACTGCTTTCTGTTATATTGGATTCTGAGTCTTCTGTTTTCTGCTTTGTAAACTCTGTTTTTAAAGGTGAAGTTAGTGCCGCTGTAGGACACTAAGACCTGCCATGGTAGATTGATGAAGTGCAAAAAAACAAAATGAGTCAGAGGAAGGATTTGAAGAAGGACCAACAATGATTGAATTTCATGTGGTGTTGTGGCCATCAGGTACGTGATGGAGCTATGGGCTGCCTGGTGGAGATCTACAGACACGTAGGGGAGAGGGTCAGGATGGATCTCACCAAAAAGGGCCTGCCACAGTCACGGTACGACTGTTATTATTATTATCTTATTATTTGTGCCTCCTCCCTCCACCCCTTTTCTATTTTTGCACCATTTCTCTCGCACTTACGCTTCCTCTCACACACACAAATGCACACCGTGCAGGCAGGTCAGGCGCTGTTAAGGTGGTGAGAGGAGGATTTTCTCCCATGTCTAGACACAAAGTGGTTGTGGCCTTCAGCACAGTGGTGGTTCTCCATCTAGTGGAAGAATTGAGCATTGCAGCTTTAGAGTGCTGATGTATTAGGGGAGATTTACACTCAGTCACTAGTTTATTAGGGACACGCATCTTAAACCTCTGCAGCCTAATACAGCAGTCCTGCATTAAATCCTACCTTCATAAAGGTTATAAAAATAAACTTATCTTATAGTTCTAGAATAGTTTTACTCAGCTGTCTGGTCATTTTGTGTTGCTGTTAAATAATGTTGCATTATATTACGACGTGTTTTTAATATGTCCAACCCATCTATATCAATTCAATTCAGTTATAACAAATAACATATCATATCATAACAAAGTTATCTCTAGCACTCATTCATATAGAGCAGGTCTAAACCAACTCTTTATTTACAGAGACCCAACATTCCCACCATGAGCAGCACCAGGAGACAGTGGCAAGGAAACACTGCCTTTTAACAGGCAGAAACCTCCAGCAGAACCAGAACCAGAACCAGGCCCTGGGTTGAGGCTAGAGTAAATAATAGAAACACCTCCCAGTATAACACCGTACCGTCCAGCAGCAACACCAACCCGCTGGCTCCAAAATGACCATACAGTTGAATCAACACCTCTCTCAAACGGTTTCACCAAAAAGGGAACATTATACTCTTCATGAAGGCTGACCTGCTGTGTTACACTGCGTTTGTTCAGGCTATGTGTGTCACCATGTCATACTTGTAGCTGATTCTCCTCTTTATGTGCCACTGAAGAATGAAACAGAGCCTCGATAATCATAGCAACTATAATACTGCAGAGTTCTCAGTGGAGGTCCAGCTTTTTCCAAAGTTTGTCCATTATCCATTAGTGTTCCAACCTACCCTTTCATTTCATGTAAATACTTTAATTCACCTCGGCTGTCGTCTGAGGTAAGCAGTGCCACAGTCAGCGGTTCAACGTTTTGCTCAAGAGAAGATCAGACATAGTTTGAGGTGTGAAGGCATTTCTGCATCACCTTCCATGCAATCTGGGTTATTTCAGACAACCTGGGGTTTCAAATGATTTATATTCCTATTAAAAACCATCTCACTACCTCAGCTGGGGGGCAACTGTGAAACTGTATTTTAACCTGCGTCTGAAAAAATCAGCACACAGTAAAATGGAAAAAAAAGGTAATATTTTTAAGCCTGTGAAATGTTTTCTTTCCTTGTCCACTTTTTTCACCTGCCTGGGATGGGATGTTACGTAACTGAATTGCACTAGATGGAGTTAGGCTGTGTACCATTTCCTACGTGCACAGGGTTTCATTTCATGCAGACGGAACACACCAGCAGACTAAATCAGATTTATAGTAATCTGTCCTGTAATCAGCCCCTTTGAACACGGTTCCAGGGTTTCATAGCTCAGCGTTGGACGAGCTGTATTTCCTTTTTTTTTTTTTATTTTTATGTACAGACCCTTTCTGTTGCCTTTTTGTCCTCTTTGTCCTTTTCTACACCACCACTGCCTCTCTCCCCCCCCCCTCTGGCCCTACTGCCAGTTTGTCTTTCGTGTGGCACTTTTGGACCTCGTCTAATCCTTTTACTCTCCTTTCCTTTCGTTTTTTCCTCCCCTCTACATACTGTATTTATAATCACCTGTTTGCAGATTCTTTACTTTTTATTTCTGTCTGTCCGCTTCCACAGGTTGAATGTAATCTTCAGCAAGTTTGACGAAGTCCAAAGATCCGGGAACATGATCTCGTCCTCTGGCTCAGGTGAGATCTTGTCCTGTCTGTCATAGTTGAAGCTGACTGTTTTAGCGTCTGTTTGTTTTGTGTCAACTGTTGCCACTGTGTTTTATGTGCGATCCAGACAGCTCTTTGACCTTTTTTTTTTTTGATATACATCCTCAACGAAAATATATTGTAGTGTCAGCATGATGTGGACTTTCAGCAGCTCTGTGGTTGTTTATGTGGTGCAGGGAAACTGTTAGAGCTTTTTCTACGATGAGTTAAGTATCAGGCTTTCATTTTCATGACACTGTCAATGTCCTTCATCACTCTGGGGCACTGGGGTGTGTCAGCTTCTCTTAGACTCTTTTCATGTTGCGAGTTTGTGTGTGGAGGAAAAAGGAGTTGGGGGGGTGGGCTGCAGGCCAGACGGAGAGCCTAGGGCGGGAAGTGATGAGACTTAGGGTTAGGGGTTAGCAGGACCGCTGGAGCTTTCAGATGCCCCTCTGTGGAGCCCAAGACCAAAGCAGACCTCCAGAGGCGTCACTCCGAAACTGTATAAATATATCAAAGACAGCACAGAAAGGAGAGACAAGTACAAAAATGCCAAATGTTCTTGTATTTGCCTACTTGTGAGTGCTTTGTGTGTCAGTAGAGGTGCAGGAGGAATGGCTCTGAAGCCCCGTTCCAGCTGACTGCGTCCACGTTGCATTTACAGGGACAACAGCTGAGCCGAAGGGAGTACAGTTAGACGGGGCTCAGCATTTCAAAGCAGTCTGCAACATCTCCTGTTAGCCACCACTCCACAAAATTTCACAAGTGGAGTTCAACTTCATTAGTCGTGCCACTCAGGAGGGCGCTGGTGTAAGCCGGTAGCTTAAAAGCCGTCTTTCTGCCCAGTTGAGCATAATAGCAAACATATGGAACAGAACTAAACCGACTTAAACGGACTTTTCTGCAGGCTCGTACTGTAACTCACAGAACAAACCCCGTCACACACTGCTATTTTTATCTGCACTTTATTTTAGCAACATATTTTGATGCGACAAAATACTGTACAGTTGTATTCATACCTCGTTTTGTTTCTGTATTCACATATATAAGAACTATTACACACGATATATAATTTGCAAAGGAATGTGAGAGAGAATTTCCTTGAAACCCTCCAGGGCTTGAAAAGTGTCTTCCTTCAGGCAGCGCGTTGCAGGACATAATTACAGCAATCAAGTTTACGCAATTTAGATGTATCTGTCAATCATTTTAGACTGTAACAAAAGACAAATAGTTTAGCATAGTGCTTGACAATACATCCCATAAGCACCCATCTGTTACTCAAGTATAATGAATTGGTCATACACACACTCATTCATAATACATGCAGTTATACACAAGCACGGCCATTAACACGCGAAGAGAAGACACTCGTGTGATGTGGCTTGTTTCCAAAAGACAAGAGAGATAAATGAGAACATGAACACAAATAAAGCAGAAATATCTGTATTAAAGGGGCACTCTGCAGATTGTACACTTGAAGACGTTTGAGTAGTACTCTTCGGGACATTTACCTGGCATGGAGGGTCTAACAAAAGATGCTATTGAACTGCATCATGAAAATCGTAGGATCCAGTGTTTTTGGAGCTTAACCCACAGACTAAAGTCTCTGCTGGATTTTGTTTTTACTTATAACTTAACTGTATGGATGTTCAGAAGTAAATAACTGGACATAAATCCAACAAGTGGATAATTTACTCTTTTGTCTTTTACTTTACACAAGTCCAAGAATGTGCTGCTGGGCAGAGTTCATTTCTTGATAATCTGCTTTAATTCAAGATATTGACTTTTGAAATCTTGTGTAACTGTGTAGCAGATACTACCTGACGCTCTTATTTGGCAGAGCGTTTAGCAAAATTGCTAATCTTGTTGACTATAACTTGTAATGAATGAAGATGGACATTTTTGCTGCGTACTCCCACCCAGTCAACTTTCAGCAGAGTTGCTAAAAGTCGATTTGGAAAGCTAAGCGCAATATGCAAACATGACTCATTATAGCAGCTGTGAGATCATAGTCACCATGATCAGCTGCTTGGCTCCTCGCAGGCTCGAATTCTCTCTTTCACGGCTTGGTGTTGATGATGACACATTTTAATTTGAGTCCGTTTGCCTCAGAGCTGAGAAGATGTCTGGTGGCCATGCAGGCAGAGACAGTTGTGCTCCAAAATAAAGTCGGCATACAGAAGAGAGAGGAGCACTCGCGAAAGAAATAACCCTGCATAGATTCTTCTTTTGCAAAGGACTTTTCCCAAATTCTGTCCGGGCTTATCTTCAGACTAGAGCTGCATGATCCACTTTTTTCCCCCGACCCGATTCCGATAACCGAATTTGGATATGTGCCGACACTGATGCCGGGGGTGTGTGTGCTGTAGTGCTATCCAACAGGCAAGGGGGGAAAGGGGAAGAGAGCGAGAGGCGAAACAAAGCAGCCATTTCTGTAGCAGCACTGAGAGGTAAACAGTGAGGGATAAAGGGCAGACCGGCAGAGCGGAGCACTCAGAGCAGCATTCCTCTCTGACTTCAGCGCTGAGGTCTGCTGAGGCTCTGCACCATGGCAGCTGGAGAAGGTAAGACTGGGCTTTCTCTTTGCTAAGGTCAGATCTCACACACACGTGTAATACAGATTTGACCGACACAAGGATTATCTCCCTAGTGGCTGTGTGTTGTTGCGCATGTGGAGGGCTGATAGACTGCCGGATAGGGAGTAAATAACAGTTTGAATTCTCTTATGTAATCTTTTTTTTTTTTTTTTTGCTGCTGCAAACCGTATTCTCATTGCTGTCTCCAGCCACACGAGACGGGAATGGAGTGAATGGTGGCGCTTTTTGCTGTATTGCAGCAGCAGGCTTTCCGGCCCAGGACTGTGATGTTACATGTCACCCCTCTTGTTTATGTCTTGCCTGCCGTTTCCTCTCAGGGCTTTGAGGTACAGCTCGCCTGAAGCATCCCAACACCAATCTCACCTCGGTCCAGCGCTGACCAAGAGAGCTATTGTCAATATGTAAGCTGTTAAAAGGGGCTGTTTTTAAATTTGCATAGCTTTTCACGTAATCCATTCTTTTTCATCAAAATAACTCAATAGCAATAACAATAGTAAGTAAATAAGCATTATCTATGTTGACCTTTTGAGGCAGGTTCAGTGAGATCAGGCTGTTCTTAGTGCATTTCTTCCAGTGTCATGGTGATGTTTGCAGGAAGTCTACCTGTCTCCACAGCTCTTACGTCTGGACTTGAATTTGCAAAATCTGTTATGTGGAATCTCTGAGTCTGAACATTTTATAATTGCAGTTACCTGTAAAGAATATCTTATATCAGGGCTGATAACAGCGCTGAATCCTATTGATCACAATGTAGGCCACAGTACTTCCACTTAGGGCTGCACCGAGCGAGCATTTTCATCATCACTGGAACTACTGGTGATGGTGCAAATGGTGAAAACAGCATATCACAAGTTCTCAGAGCCCATGATGGCATTTTTTTTTTATTTAAAAGTGTCATGTTTTATCCAGCTGATATTCACTTCATTATCATACAAGAGAAAATACGCAATCATTTTTCAAGCACTAAAAAAATAATTAAAACCATTAATCAATGGTCAAAATGGTTGCCAACTGTTATTTGCAGCTGTAGTTGCGCTAAAAATAGCACCTGGTCATGACACCGTAACACATTTTCTGCATTCTGCAGGTTCTGTACTGGACCATTTATAGCAGAGATCAGACGTTTAATGAATAATGCAAACTGCCGCTTCCAATAGAGGCCGTATTTATAAGCACAGGGAAGACTGGGCCAGCAGTCACGTCTTTAAAACTGGAAGCACAGGGAATGTGGGTGGATTGTCGTAACTATGGTACATCAGCCAATGGGTTCTCTGTTTCTACAACACAATCTGTGAACGCCTTTGTAATTGGCTCAGTCTGAGGCTTTGTGGGTGTTTGCGTGTGTGTGTGATGAGCTGACTTCAGCATCCTCAATTCTAGTGTTTTGCTGTTACATTAACATTGCGGACACTGCAAGTCTGTCTTTCCCCCCCGAGTCCCACTGCGGCGAGCAGCAACCTGAGGCCTAACCACATCTGCACTGGCCACCTTCTGTCCCATCATGTCCGTCAGTCGTGGCATTTTTGCAGAGAATTACATGAAAAAACGGCTGAATTGACGTAACTAATTTTCACTTTTTCACAATAACTGGGTTTTGTTTTGTTTTTTGTGTCACACGCCCTCCAACCTCTTTACTGAAAATCAGGCTAATAGAAACGATAAGGATCACTTTATATGAACTATTATCTTTAAAAAGGAGACACAACAACTTTACCAGGATGATTAGACTGTCACACAATCCATGAATCCATGTTTCAGCTCGTCCCGTAGATCTGGGTTCACACAAGTGCCACTGTGTCTGCATGCAAGTAAGTGTGTGTGTGTGTGTGTGGTATTATGTGTTGCACCATCTAAGAAATGGATAACAGCAGTGGGTGAGCAGGAGAAAGGAGGGCTGCATGCTGAAGAAGGAATGCTTATTCTAAGGAGACCCTTTGATCATCTCACACGCACACACACAGAGTGAATGCACGGCTTTGCAAAGAGCTTAACGTGTCTGTGTGTGTGTGTGTGTGTGTGTGTGTGTGTGTGTGTGTGTGTATCTGCTGCTGTTGGCGGCTGCACAGTGTGATGAGGAGGAGGAGGAGGAGGAGGTGGCAGTTTGAAGAAAGACCTTTTCTATATTTGGAACTTTTTAACTGTGTGTTTGTGATGCACTCAGATGTAATTAAGAGTAAATACTTTGGAAACAGAAGCTCCCTCTCATTATACGGCGGTATACATGCACACATGTACATAAGATAAGCATGCAAGATAAGGATCACTTTATATTAACTATTATCTTTTAAAAGTAGAAATAAAATACATCAAAGTAGTATTTAGGGGTAAAAAAAACCCTCTGACCTTTTAGGAACACAACTTAATGTGTATTTCTTGCATTTTAGTTTGTGTGTTGAAATTGTTTTATTGTGCATAATCAGTCAGGACCAAACTACTGCATATGATAGGTACATAATCGGGTTACATCTTAGTGACTTACTGCTCAAAGTCGCATATTAATAATGAATATGATGCTGAAACTTACACTTTAATCCTAAATACTTGAAGATGAATTGAAAGGTTGAGGTACACATTTGATCTTATTCAGCAAATGTCATGAAAAGACCAACACCAACAATATGTTATCTGTCTCTCAATACTTTTCAACATCCCCACCCTGTCTGTGGCACTCAGCCCCAAGCCCATTGCTCTCAGTCGTTTCCTAAAACAGCAGGGCTCTGTAGGCTTTAGCAAACTTGAACCAAACAGGAGGAAGCAGTGCATTTGTTGGGGACTACTTCCAGCTGCAGATTAACACACGTTTGGCTCTCCAGTGAGTGTTTCAGGCAGCAGGATGGTGTATGTGGGATTGAGTCAGCATAAACTCCAGTGTGTGTGTTCATGGCAGTGAAGGAACATGTCACCCAGTGCTCCCTGATGTGTTTCAATCGACAGTGGAGCTCTGTGGCACAGAGGAAGAACATCTGTCAGGCTTTGGATGCACACACACACACAATACTTGTTAGTAGGATCGATTCATTGTTGCTTGGGATTTGGTGACAACAACAAAAATGGAGACTGTGTCTTATCCTTTAACGACGTCTGCCAAACAGAGAGAGATGTGCTAATGAATTAGTTTATTATTAATCCCCTCAATAGAAGCATTTATGAGGTATCCGTGAAACTCTTTTGGATTATCAGCAGATACCGCCTGCCTTGATTGTAATAGTCCGTACGCAGCTGAGAGAAACAGTAAAATTGGGAAACTGTGTTTGTGTGTGTGGGGGGTGTGGAAGGGTGGTGAAGTGCACATTTCTGCATGTACACAACCTGGTTTTCTTTCCTCTGTCCATCTTTTTTAGCTCTGAGTCTGTTCAGCTGCTAAGCGAGTTTAATGCACACCTTTAAAATGACCATGATACCATGACATGAATTAGGCTGCAGTGAAAAGAGCATAAAATAGAAAATTGAGAGAGAGCTGATTGACATTGGACTAGACAATATTTTTACCAAAGTAAAAAAACCACACAAATGTGCAAGAACATTTGAGTCTCTGTTTCAGTTTTCCTGCGTTTCTACATTATCTTTCTGCCTCTACATTTGAGTGTTTGCCATCTGATTGCAGCCTGGTTGCCGCCTGTCTGCTCTCTCAGCACACCTCCCCTCCCTGTAGTGTAGGAAGAGAGGAATGATTTTCCTCCCTCTCTTGGACTTGTTGACTCCACGTCATCCGGAACCAGCACAGTCCAATGACGATGCATAATGAGGATTTTGATGTGTACCCTTTGACCCACAGTGCAGCTGACTGGAGAATAATGGAGTAGACATGATAAATGTTGCTATCGGAGGACTAGACACAAATGCAGGCTGTCAGAACACACACACGCTGCCTTCACGCCATCTCGTTTGTCAGCAGGTGTTTGTGATAAAATGGCGCTCGCATGCCAACCGTCCCCAGGTGGGAAATAAAGGCCGAATCGTTTGAGTACAACGCCGCCTTGTCTTGCAGTGAACATATTATTTATATGCTGTTGAGGCAGAAATAGCTCTCTTCCCTCAGCAATATTTCTCACAACACACCCACAATAAGGAACACGGGGATGTTGAAGATTTTAGGATGAGCTGAGAAGAAAATCCTGAATGTTTGCAGTGACAGCAGAGGCTCAAGGCTGGCCAGAACTAGGCCTTTATTAAAGTCCGTGCCAATATTCTGACAGAGACACAGAATGAGCTAAATCCAGGAATCATAAATGTTAAATCACGTAGGAATCAACTTTGTCGGAGGTTAGTTGGTCTGAATTAGAGCCTGGTGGCTTTGCTTGGCCACTGGGAAGTTACTTCTCTGCTGCTGTTCCTCATTTCTTCAGCTGATTGTCGATGTCTGGGTGGGACAGCCAGCTCATTGTCCGGCTACAATAATGCATCCCTGTTCTGTCTGTGTGCTGTGAAAACATCACTCCCACGCTGAATGGCTCTTTATTTGTTGAAAGATGGCATTTTGGAGTTAATTCTTCCATTTTTCATTAAGCAGGCTGACACAGCATGAGAAGACGGTGGGAAGCCGACGTTGGTATTTTCGCACCGCTGACTGTTGCTGGAAACATTGAACAGCTGAGGCGTTTATCTAGTGCCGAGACAGTTCGTTGATTTGAAGCAATGTAGCTCATCGATTCAACGTTTAAGCCATTTATCAAGTGAAAATGCCAAACGTTCTCTGGTTCCAGCCGCTCAAACACGAGGGCTTTGCTTCTTTTATTTTATATCTTCTTTTTCTCCGTGTTAAGTTAATGTCATTGTTGTGGACTGGTGGCCAGAGGAAGCTTCCTGAAGACCTTCACTGAGGCTGTGGGAACCATATGCTTCTCTATGTGCTGACATTCTACAGACTAAAAGACAAATGAAAAACATCATTAGTTGTGACTGTGGTTTCATTTCATTTAGCACTTGCTTGTAAAATCTGCTCTTTCCTGTCTCTGTTTTTAAAAAAAAAAATTTTTTTCTTGAGTATTTACTGGTTGTAGTTGAATGACCGGCAGCCGTTGAGGCTTCAGAACAGTGCTGGTCAGAACAGGTCGAACTCCAGCTTCAGTGGATCAGTTGGCGTTTTCTGACAGATGAACGAATCAAAGAGAGATGAGCTTTTTATTAGCTTTATTTTAAAGTATCTGTATTCAGATCGCTGTCAGACGCCAGCCGGTGTATTCCAATTTTGCTGTTTGGACTGTAAACAATGTGCGCACGGAAGAGGAAGTCTTGACCCGAATATCTGCCACTTCTCTGCTTCTGCTCCTCATTTCTTCAGTTGATTGTAGAGTCTGAGTGGGACAGCCAGCTCATTGTCCTCAGAACAAGCCCGGCTACAATAACGTGTCCCTTGGATAATGCACAGTAGCCACTGTCCTCAGAGACCAGAGAGTAAGGTTTTATGAGTCAATAATCGGTTGACTGATGTCAGCAAGATGTTCTTTTTACTGTATCGAGGAGAAGAGCAAATAACATGCTAACAATACAAAACCCCTCATCAGCAGCCACGGTGTCCAGTCAGAGCTCGGCCCCCTGGTAGGTATCTGACAGACCAGGTCTGGATTAACAGGTAGAGGCCAGGCTTCTGAGGGAACCAGACTCATATGGTGCTGTTGGGGTCGGAGAAATTAAAATGAGACTAGATGAGGCAAAGCACTCAGAGGTTGGTAAATATTTGATTAAATCAATCCAGAGCTTGTAGCCAGTTTCTGCCCTGCCAGCAAAACAAGACGTCTCTATTATGACAACCGCTCGCAGAAGTCCAGAGTCTGTGGCTAAACCACGGAGCCTGGTGGAAAACCCCCCAGGGAGAACCAGGAGAGGAGAGCGGCCGAGAAGGAAAATGTCAGAGTAAATAATGAGACATAGAATAAGAGGAAGAGAATAGAGATAAGTGGATAAGGATAGGAACAGAAGAGGTTAAAGTGTTAGAATTATTTTGATTAATGTTAACATCAATACCATTAATACTGCTGTTGCTTTGCATCTCTATGTGGAACTGTACTGTGCTGCTGTGTGTCCCCCCCCCCTTTTCCTCCCTTCTTCCACCAAACCGGGCGAGGCAGATGACTGCACGCCCAGAGCCTGGTTCTGGTTCTGGTTCTGGTTCTTGCCACTGCCTCCTGGTGCTGCTCATGGTGGGAATTGTTGAGTCTCTGTACATACAGAGTCGGTCTGGACCTGCTCTGTATGAACGAGTGCTGTGAGATATCTTTGTTGTGATATATAGAAATGAAACTGAACTGAATTCTACAGCGAGGGGAGAGAAAATCCTCCCTGTTATATAAATGTGTGGTTCAGAGACAGATTACTGACTCTGCGGATGCCAATGCAGCTTCAGCAACTTTGAGTACTTCACTATGATGTAGTGTGTTGCAGTTCACGCCTAGTGTACGTATAAGGTAGCACGTCCTTGGTCCCTGAAAGGGCCCTGACCGTATACTTTTATTGATATATGCCTGTGCTCTGGCTGGGATTTGTCTCCCCGAAAATAACAAATCGTAATTTGGGATTATACTTCCCTTGAAATGATTAATATTAAAATTAGTTTTATGCCGTATTAAGCCCATTTCCTCTCCTTTTTTACTAGTAGGTGTCTGTTTTCTTCCATTGTCTTGCTTGACAGCACAATATGGAGCAGCCAGGAGGTCAGACAGTGTTCTGCAGGCACTCCAATAAATGTGCACAGACATAATGGTATGCATTTCCTTTTCATCAACCTGCAGCCCCTGCAGCGTGTCCCAATCTTTTTATTTGTTTTTTGTCTGCATTGCATTATGGCCTACCAAGGCTGCTGAATGTGGTAGAGAAGTTATTCTTTCTGCCATGTTGGATTTCACCCTGTATGAACGCCTGAGCAAGGTGTTTTCTGCTTAACGTGGAGCAGACGATGGAGGGAAGCCTTTTAAAAGTGTCCAGCATGCAAGATAAAATGCATTACTATTGTTCTGCCAGGATGCCACTTTCTGTTGTTCCCCCCAGGGTTTGTTTGCGTTTCATTGGTAGGTAACTTTAACTGAAACGTGCACGGCTAGGTGTCATACATCGGCGCCTTTTCTGTACCAGTTGAAGTGTGTCCATAACACCGAGTATCAAAAACTGCACTGAAAGCAGGCATCAAATGTCTGATCCGATCCGACACCTCCTGATAGATCCTGAAATAAACCAACGGTGCTTCTCTCAAGTGCGCAACTATGTGAAATGTTGCTTAAAAAGAGCTCAGTCAACTTTGACTGAATAAGTTAAGACTGTGAATTAATGTTTCAAGCCAGTACCAAAGAATACTGATGCCGTCCGTGGGATCCTTTTCCCCCTGAGAGGATCTGTGATCATCTGTAATATTCTCTGTCCTTTATCTGCCATTCTTATCTTTTCCTGCTTCTCATTGGTTGAGCACTTCCTGTCTGTCTGGTTGTCCCTGCCCATCGAAGGGGGCGTGGTCACGTTGCATGCAGCTGTAGTATCTCCCCTGGCACACCGATAAATCACCTGGATGTTTGTGACAAGCGCTCCTCTAGCAGCCTTTACGTAGAGGTGTTGATCAGGCAGGGGGCGCTCATGCATCTGTTTTGGAACGTTTAGGTCTGGATCATTTCTTTCAGTTTTCCTTAAACAAAGACTTTTTTGGTGAAAGGGGCGGCGTTGAACTCTATCCCTGCAGAGCTGCACTGTGACTGGGTGTTAATTAATTAACTATTAATTATTTATGTTCCTTATATTATACTTTATGTATTTTTTAAACTATAGCTGGTCTTGTCAGCTGATTATAGCTGGCTTTTACATAGCCTTGTGTGCTGCTCAGAACCACTGGGAGCCGTTATTAAACAGTCTGGGGTACAAGGGGTGGTTGACGCCAGGCAGCCTCGCTGGTGAAACGTTGCTACCAAGGCTGCAGCAATAGACTCCATCATCGCTGTGCCCATGATCATTAGCAGTTTACTCGAAACATATTTGGATTGGAGTTTTCCACAGATCACATTTTAAACAATTGATTGACAGCCCCCTCCCTTGGTTCTGTCAGCAGTGGCTGCCCTGCATTTGGTCGTTCTGCTGTGTCCCATGTTGTTCAGCAGCGAAGGCGGAGTGTTTGAGGTGGCAGGTATGACGAGGTTCAGTCTCTATCAGCTGATCATCAAACAGGCGGAGATGGTTGTAAACTTTTATCTGATCTCGTTGCAGCTTTTGAGCACATTTCACATTTTAAGTCAGCCACTACAAACCACGTGAAATGTGTGTGTATTAGTCAGTGTTGTTTCCAATGCTATTGGTGCACATGCTCCACCTGGCTGCAACCTGACTGGAGGTCTAATCCTCCCGAGGAACTAAAGACACAGCTGTGTGGATGTGCAGGGGTTTGGACGTCTTGCAGCATCACCCTGCTTTTTGTGTTTTTCTGAGCTTTAGCTCGCCCTGTTGTGGCGGCCCCGGCTGAGAGGGGTCCCTTTTAACTGAAGTGGCTGGCTTCCCCTGATGGGGAACAGGTGTGGCCGCCCTCCTCCCTAATCTGGCTGCGTCCCCTGTGGACGGAGGCCGTCCCGACCTGCCACACTGTTTTTCTTCCTTTAGCCCTGCTTGCACACGTGCAGGGCTGTTTTCAGTCATTCAGATGCTGGTCTTGGTGAATATAAAGAACTTGTCTCAAGGGGACAGTCACTGGACCTTTAAACACCTTGAACTAATACTAAATAACTGCAGATCTAATAGTACAATGTTCCACTGAAAAGCATAAAGGGTTGTTGCACTTTTGAGGCCGAACCACACTGAATGTTGAGACAAATGCATTATTCTGTGGTATTTTCTTCAAGCCCTACAGTTCATGCTTTGTCCTTTGCATGTCACATCTGCAGTGAGGATCTCATTCTGAGATACAGTGCTGATGTGTTTAAAACACAGTAGTAATATTCTGTTTTGCCGTTGTTGGTGTTGCGTGAGTGTACTTGGTAAGCTCAAAAAGGTGATCTCACAACAATAGACCCCTCCCTGTTTTCACCACGAGAGTCTCTAGAGTCCATCGGATCGCACACACACGCACACACACACACACACACACACACACACACACACACACACACTGATGACTGAACCCAGAGAGGAAGGCTTAAGGGGTGGTTAGTCTGGCACTTTGTCAGAGGCCAGTGTGCTACAGAGGCACATGCAGAGCGCACACACACACACACACACACACACACACACACACGCACACGCACACACATCCTGTCGACAGAGGTGCCCGGCGACACAGCGAGAGCGTGTTAGAGGGTGCAGCAGAGACATGCTGAGGAAGCTGATGTGCCAGAAAATCTGCGTTCGTAAGAAAGCAGCCTTTAATCCTCTCTCTTCCCTTCCTGCTTGTTTTTGCTCTCACGTGTTTTTTGGTACTTCGTCTTTGTCATCTTTCTGTCATGGCTTTGCTTTCTCTGCCTCCCACCTCTCCGCCCTTTCCCCTCTCAGCCTGTTGTCCCTCTCTGGGGTAAAAATGCAGTGTCATGGTATACTCTTCATGGAGCTGGTTTCTGTGTCTGGGATTCTTTTCCACTTATATTCGTTAACGTGACTTTGCATTAGCGATGACCGCAATGTTTATGTGCAGCTAAAGGGGGTAGACTTCAGTCCTTTACAACAGGTTGTTGTGCGCTCATCTACAGGAACTCGTTCTTTCTGATAAATGGATTGTATTTCTCTGCAAAAGTAGACAATGGCCGAGCCTAAGCTGCAAACATTGCCGTTGTCGCTGTGTCATATCTGCCCACGGGGCTAATCCCTCGTGTGAATGGTCACGTTGGGCAGGTGACGGGGGTCTGCGTATCCATGCTCGGCTGCCAAACTCGATTAAAGTCAGATGGATGGATAGATAAAGGTTGAATGGATACATAGGACCTGACAGGTTGACTGCGTTGCACTCTCTATCGAGGCAGGCAGAGAGGTCATACAATGTAGAGATGACTCAGGCCCTACTGTAGGCAGGTTAAGGGGAAGAGAATGACCAGGAAGGCTCTGAAGGAGTGATGTGTCTCTGAATGATGAGCGAGTAATGATTTATTGATCCTTACAGGAAATGTCTCTCACACAGTCATCAAGTGTATAACACTTGCATTTGGCTTCATCCCGAAGAGCGTTTTTCCCGTTTAGATTACGTCTTTACATTTTAAAGTTTCCTTCTTCTGCCTCCTGTGTTGCAGATAAGAACTTTGAGGATGAAGACTCTGTGGATGGAGGCCGGTCCTCCTCCTCTTCATCATCCAAAGCACCCCCCAGTGGCAGGAAGACTGTAGTGAGCTCTGTTAGGAGACCCAGCTCAGCTAAGGCCACAGGTGAGGTTCCACACGGATGCACATAGCTATAATGTATATGCTGTACAAAACACTAGTAATATTACATTGGAGTCAGAAAGTGCTGTTGATTCTCAGTTACAATAAAAAAAAATGTCTCTCAAAGGTAAAGAAGCAGGTGCCGGTGGCATTGATGAAGAGGATTTCATCAAAGCCTTTGAAGATGTGCCCTCAGCCCAGGTACGTTTGGTTTCGTTATACCGGGAAGGGTGTTCAACAAAGGTCATGAGATGGATTTAAACACATAACTGGCATCGTGCAAGAACCACTTGCACAGACACATTTGTTCTTACATGACAAAATGTTGGGTCACATTGTCGCAAGCTGTACAATTAATTTCCTTCTTTTAATGTTGGCATATATTCCATGTATCAGGATCCCTTCAGAGACCACCACGGTGGCATAAAGCAGTGATTCCCTACCGGGGCTGCTTGTAACCCAAGAGGTGCTTCTGCGGTTTCCAGGGGCTATATGGACAATTGTGACGCTCAGCTAATTTGGAGAAAAAAAAATAGAAAATATGATTTGATGATATTTATCCACATATTTGTGTTTAGGAGGAAAATCAACACACAGGTAAGATTGCAAATGTGTTGTGATGCTGATCTTCATAATTATTGTCACAATAACTTACCAACTCTAGTAGTCTGAGTTTTCCACCAACCTGAGTCAGCTGTAAGTTCATTGCGACTTGTGGCTGAGAGGTAAGATCCTTAAAAGGAGCACGCTCAGTCGCCAGTTAGGCTCAAAAGTAAAGGAGTTATTTATCACAACGTGTTGGGAAACAGGTAGGGGAGCAAAACTCAACTTAAAGTTCCTCCTGGTCAGGGAAATGTCACCCGATTCTCGCAGTCTCGTGGGTTGAGCTCGCCCGCTCTCGTCGTCTTGGTTCCATCGTCACCTCGGCAGGAGTCTCCCTGCGTCTCTGACACGCCCTCCTCTGTTGGTTGGCTGCTGCCCTTTATGTCACACCTGAGGGCTGCCAGGTGCTCCCCCTCAGGTGTGAATCGGCCGTAATTGGTGTAGGGGCGGTACACGCCGTCTCTGACGTGGCCGTATCTCCATCTGGGGCGCCGCCTCCTGGGGAGCTGTGGGGTGGCACTCCGTCCTGGTCTGTCACAGACTGCAGAAAGACTAGTTGGAAAAAGGACAACTAAAAGCTAAAAGTAAAGATGGTGTTCATGGTTGAAACAAATGGCTGTAGTACAAATACAAACATTAAAATACCATAAAGCCGTACCATCTATCACAGGGGTACTTAGGCCCGTCTGATAGGGCTGTGGGCGCAGAGTGAGGTTTCCGTCCAAACCTGAGTCCGAGAGAGTAGTGACCAAGCTCGACCCAAACCCGACAGGCATCCCTGTTTTTTATGTTCGGACCCGTCTCGAGCCCAACACAGTTAGCATAAGCTGATGCGAATCCAAGTGCCTCCATTTCCCATAAAGGTCTCAGATGACAAATTTGTCCTCCATCCTTAGGGGGACTTGGGAACCCGAACATCATTTCAAAATTTTTGTCTGAACCTGGGGCGGCCAGTCGGGTCTCCACCCTCTACTGTGGGGGTGCGTCGGACAAAAAACGTTTGGGAACCAGACTCCATTTGTTACTGAAAACTGTCACTTCTCCTTGCTCGCCTCCCGACGTAGTTATGGGCCGCTTGGATTAAACAAGACAACATTTTCTAAGCTTTTTTTGGGTCCATTAATACCACTACTGTCTTGTATAGCATAGTCAATTCATGCTAATGATTGAATTTCACAAATGTGCACTTGCTCACGCCCAGGGGACATTTATCAAGAGCAACTGACGAACACGTTTGCTGACTCTATTGATAACGACGACATCATCTCTCCTGTCTTCCCGTGTCCAGATCTACTCTAACAGAGAGCTCGAGGACCAGCTGGCTAAGATCAGAGAAGTGCTGTCTGATGACAAACATGACTGGGAGCACCGGGTGGTAGCGGTAAGACTCAGAAACCACACGCATAAATGTGCACGCTCACAGGGTGGAGGAGCGTGAGTCCAGTGACGAAACACCGATGCATGTCGTCGTCTCTTCGTTCTCGTTCCTCTCCAGCTGAAGAAGGTCCGTTCTGTCATGCTGGCCGGGGCGGTCGAGTACGAAGGTTTCCCGCAGCAGCTGCGTCTCCTGGAGGCCCCCCTCAAACTGTCAGCTAAAGACCTGCGCTCACAGGTGGTCCGAGAGGCCTGCATCACGCTGGGGTAAGATGTACTGTCCCTCTCACATGTCAAAGTGTTTTTGTGACAGTAAAGTAAAACCTTTATGGTAGCTTTATCTGGTAGCCTCCGTTTGAACTTTGTCGGTACGACCTGACAGAGTTCCCTCCCTGACAAATAATGCGATTAACAGAACAATCGAAAACCGTTTGTTTTTGGTTGGTTATTTTAGTTTTTTAGGGGATATAAAAACTTTTTTATACTTTTTATAAATTCTCTGACACAATTGTACACCGATCAGCCATATGATGACAGCACGGGCACCCTGACCGGTCTGCGGCTACGCAACAAACTGTGATGCTCCATGTGTTCTGACTCCTTTCTATCAGAACCAGCGTTCAGTTTTTCAGCAGTTTGAGCTTCAGAAGCTCTTCTGTTGGATCGGATAAGAAGGAGAATTTTAGAAAAATGAAATCTGTCTCCTTAGCAGCAGTGATGCCTGAGTCTCCATTTTTACATGCTTTACCTGTCTTGTTTCTTTGATTTCTGGATATTAAAATTCCTTAGCTGAGACTTCCTTTGGGGCTAATAACTGGAGAAACATTACATTGTGGTTTTTAATCAGATTATTTGATACTGACAATAAGCTTTCATAGGTACAAAGTAGGGTTGTGCAATTATTAGACAGTATTTTCCGATTGCCTTTGTCTTCGATCGCTGTGTGAGAAACCAGGTGCAACTGTCAGTCATTTGAACGTGAAAGGATGGAGTGCGTTTGTTCCATGTCGGCACTGATTAATTAACAAACAAAGGCAAAAGTGAAAAACCTAATAAAGTAATCACTTGTGTTTTAATTCGAGAGTCACTCGGGCTTTCATTGATGGATCAGTTGCCTTGCCAGGATAGTTTTAATGGCTCTGATTGGCAGCAGTGACATTAACTGACATCTCTAACTGATTATGGTATGCCTGGAAAATAGCCTGCTAAAAAAGTTTCTTTCCACATACTTGAGCTAATGAACATGAGCCCTGCTCGGGTATGAAGCAAGCGGCGCGTTCTCCACCCAAAAACATCCGTCATCCAAGTTTTAATACAACCCCAACGAGGTGGAACAGAGCGGAGATGCACTGAAAGAGCAGAAGTCTGATAAATAGACGGAGGATACGTGGATCTGTCTCTTGTGGTGTCACCATCTCAGACAGATGTTCCCCAGCTGCGGTGGACCAGTCTTCAGTTTTTTGTAACCCGTTACAACCTAGATTTATTGGTGGTATTTATTGACCTGAGTGTCAGATATTTCTTCTATTTTAGTTTCCTCGTCTTTTTTCTGTCCGTCTCTCAATTCCTCTTTTAATAAACGTATGCTTTGTTACGTCCTTGAGAAAATGCAGAAAGTGAAATAAACCTTATTCTACATTTCAGCATGATTGTTGGATGGAGCTGTACTTTTACCGCGTCCTGCCCTCTGTCTCCCTCTGTCAGACACCTGTCGTCATTGCTGGGGAACAAGTTTGACCACGGAGCGGAGAGCATCATGCCCACGCTGCTGAACCTCGTGCCCAACAGTGCCAAAGTCATGGCCACGTCTGGAATGGCCGCCATCCGCCTCATCCTCAGGGTGAGACACCTGCATGTAGAGGGGAGAGTTGTCGTGTCTTCTGCCAGTCCACAAAAGCATCATCCTGTGAGAATGACAAGATGATCGTAAGGAGAAATGTCGAAACCTTATTTCTGGACTTTTGAAATACGCATCTGTCTTTCTCTTCCAGCACACACACTACCCACGTCTCATCCCCATCATCACCAGTAACTGCGCCTCCAAATCAGTAGCAGTCAGACGGTAAGAGGACCGCAATGCTGCTACTAAGTGAAAATAAGGCCCAGCGCTGGATATCATTTAATTTATATCAAGCTGTTTGTTCAGTATATGATATGCTTTTTAACTATTCACAATTTTACATTCAGTTCCTGATTAGCTTCACGAAACCAGCCTACCTTTTTAAATTCTCCCTTCAAATCACAGGCAGGTTTTCTTTTGCTTGAATTGACATGTATGTATGCACGTAAGTGTTTTCTATAGTGGCGCTGTTTGGTTGTAGAGCTCATAGTAACTCTGTCCAGATATACTGTTTGTTCCTATGTCATGCCGGTGTTGCATAATTGAGAAGCGTGTAACTTTGTCCCCTTTCCAGACGCTGTTACGAGTTCCTCGACCTCATGTTACAAGAGTGGCACACTAATACACTGGAAAGGTAAGTCAGACCTCTTTCTGTTTCCTCCAAAATGACCAAAGCACTACACGAGTGTGCATGTATCTTCATCTTCTCCTTCTTCATTTTCTTCCTCTCCTTTGCCGCCTCCTCCGCCTTCTTCTTCTTTTTCCTCCTTCTTTTTCCTTTTCCTCCTCCTTCTTCTTTCTCCTCCTCCGTCTTGTTCTTTTTCCTCTGTCTCCTTCTTGTCTTCCTCCTCTTTTCTTGTCTTCCTCTTCTTCACGTGATGGCATTTGAGTTTGAGTTATTTATTTGAGTTTGCTAAGTGTTGGCTGGGCGCACCACTGATGAGGCCCACTAAATTGATGAGTCCTGAGAGAGCCGTCATCATGAAGTCCACTTTCCATCACTGTAACCATGACAACCGCAGCAGAGACTTTAAAAAGCGTGCAGAAGACCCTGTGGGCGGCCACATTGCCTGTGGCCCACCAGAGGACTAAAACTGGAAGAGACAGAAAAAGAGAGCGATATCCTCCGGGAGTTTTTTTTAGCATCTGAGGTCTAAGCTTACAGTAGTGGTCCGCCTAGTCTTCCTGGTTTGAACTGCCTGTGCCCTCCTCACCATGTTTCCTTACTATCCCAGGCATGTGGCCGTTCTGACTGAGACTATCAAGAAAGGCGTACACGATGCTGACTCTGAGGCCAGATCCATCGCAAGAAAGTAAGTGTCATTTGTACACTTGTTTTTAAAATGCTGTAACGAACAAAGTATTCGCCAATTTGCACCCTAGCAAAGTTTAAAATCTGTCTTCATCTCATCTTCTGCTTTGCTTGCCCTCACCTACAGGTGCTATTGGGGTTTCCATGGTCACTACAGCCGGGAGGCAGAGCATCTGTTTCAGGCGCTGGAGTCCACCTATCAGAAGGCTCTCCAGTCTCACCTGAAGAGCTCTGACAGCGTCGTGTCTCTACCCCAGTCTGACCGATCCTCATCATCTTCCCAGGAGAGTCTCAAGTAAGAACCCTGATGCCCTTCTAATTCCTTCCTCCCTTCTGCCCTCACCCTATCCCATGTTATGTTCCCTTCCCTATTCCCTTTGTTTATCTGTGGTCATCTGTACTCTCCTGCTTTACCTTCCATCCTACTCTGCGTTACATGTTCTTCTTTGCTGTCTTATCTCCCACCCCTCCACCCTTTTCTATATTCTGGAGGCTTTTTCACATCTGTTTGCTGTAATTGATTGGATCAAACACTAATGCATCTGTCTTATTGAGTATGATTAGAAAAACATCAGTAATTATTATCAGATGGGCAACAGACGGGCGAGCGCTCTGACACACAGCCACACACACACTCTTGGATCGATAGCCATCATTTACCCTGTTTATAGATTCCCAATGTGGCATGTTGGCTAATGACCTCATACTCAATCCATCAGGGCTGCAGCTGCTGTGGTCATCAGTGAGTGTATGTGTGTGTTTGGGGGGGTGAGGTCATATTCTTAGATGTAATGCTCAGATGCTCAATTTGGTTAGAATGTGATGTACATAAAGTCTAAAAAGTGTCTTGCTATTCCTGTTTTTATTTTTTGTAGCCGGCCGTTGTCTGTGAAGAGTGTCATTGGAGGGAGCATAACGAGGAGTAAGCCACTTCCTCCTTCCCCTTGGTGTGACAAGTATATAAAGATAGGCAGTAGTGTGGTGAAGTGAAATCATCAGGCTCAAGTTCCTATTTCATTCACGCTGCTGATGCATCTTTGATCAAAACTCTGTATCCATACTGTCCCCAACAGTGATTAAGATGAGATGAGAGAAGACTTTATTGGGAAACTCGCGTTACAGTAATAAAAGAACCAATCTAAAGAGGCAGGAAACATACAGAGCTATTTAAAATAATAATGACAAAATAAGATATCTAAGTGAATGGCATTCAGAAGCTATATACATAATAATACATTATATTATTTAGGCCACATACAAAATTTGTGCGCATGCACATTTGTACACAGCTGTGCAAATAAAAATATGCAGACGTAATGATGTAATAAAACTCTGTCTTGTGCTTTGGCTGAAGTGAAAAGTAAAGCATTAGGAAGTAGATGCATGTAATGCATTGGGCGCTTAAAATCAGCTGCCACTCAACTAATTTCTGTGCTGTTGTAGGTAAGCTGGTCAGCACCAGGGGCCCCGCTACACCGGGTCCCCTCCAGCGCTCCCGCAGCGACATCGATGTAAATGCCGCCTCCAGCGCCAAGTCTCGTCTGTCCACCGTTCCTGCCTCCTCACCGTTCAGCTCTGCGGCTGCCCTCCCCCCAGGGTCCTACGCCTCATTAGGTAATCCGCCAGTCATTTCCCTCTAACACTCTGAAGCAGAAAAACAAACCTCTGCATGGCAATTTCACTCTAACGTCTCGTCACTCAACAAAGAAAATGCACATGCTGAGTTATAAAGACAAACAGGTTGGCACAGTGTTCAGACTTCAGTGTCGGAGGACAAACAAGATGCAAGACGAAAGGCTAAATAAGAAGAAGCCGTGAGTTAATTGCGCTAACTAAGTAGCTAATATTTCTAACCTTGACGTCCCTCAGAATAAACACTGCAATGTTGAGATTTACTCAGGAATGGGCCTCCTATCTATCAAGCTGTGAATTTCAAGCTCTCCCGTCATCATGAGGCATTAAAGCATTTTCTCCTGCAGCCACTGGCTTTCATGGACCTGACGGGTTGTTGATGACTGCTGAGGTTGTCATTAGACTGTTCTGTCAGCAGGAACAGTTTAAATCCTGCGTTGACACTTTTGACAAATCGATGTGATGAGGCTTAGCTCCCCCGGTGATTAAAACCTCTGACATTTTTATCACATTAAGCCAACGGGGAATGTTTAAGCCATCCCCCTCCAATAGATATGCAGCTGTAATCTTTTTGCCATGCAGAATCATTTCCCCCTCCCTTGTTCTTACCCAGTGAGTCCCCGTGGCTCGATAATGGCCATTACTGATGATGGTGAGGCCCGTTACTTACCCACTCACTCCTGCTTCAATTGCTACTAATGTCTTCCTCTATACCTCTCCTCCCATTCGCTGCTGCACCGCCTTTCTTAAATGCCCGAAAGATGGCACTCCTGGTAAAAGTGATGGTAAGACTTGTGTGTGTGTTTGTATTGTGCGAGCGCAAGAAAGTGAGGATGTACGAGTGTGTCTTTTTGTCAGCTGTCATGGCCTACACGTTTACATCCTTTGTCTCTTCATCTGTGCCATCTTTGCCTCTCTTTATGTCTTTATGACTGTCTGCATGGATTTCCTCCTCTGACTATAACCCTAACAACTGTATCCATCACCTCCGTTACTTACACGGTGATCGAGTCCAACGTCACTGTTTCATACTGTAGGCCTGTGTTTAATGTGACAGAAAAGCTTGGGGTTTTGTCTTTTCTTTCTTCACAGAAACTGAGCCCCCCTGCAGCGTTTCATGAAATAAATGCGTGCAAAATTTGACTTCCTATCAACTGGCCTTTTGTTATGCGGAGTGGCCTCAGGGTCGCTAAATCTGGTCAAAACCTTGGACTGTTCTGTGGTGTGCACGATGTGGCATGAAGTGCAATGAGAATCGTATCATCTGTTTTTGTGATATTCTGTAAGGTTTCATACCGCAGAGCTTTTTTTTCCTTTCAAGCCAAATCAGCTCAAGTTCTAATGATCGGAAACAAAAGAAGCTTTTCCGCGACTTCCCTGGAGGGGAAAAGCTACCGAGTCAGTCGTAACAATGTGGTGAATCTTGATAAACTGGAGGAGGTTATTGCACACCGTGTTTTCCCAGAGCAACACTTCCTCTCCACCTCAAGAGGACTTTTATTTTGAGCTCGCTGTGTAATTCTTGTTCTCTCTCCTGCCCCCTCCCCCCTCCCCTTATGGTCCAGGTCGTGTTCGTACCAGGAGACAAAGCTCGGGCAGCGTGGGCGGGGCCAGTACCTCAGTGGTGGACAGTAGGGGGCGCAGCCGAGCCAAGGTTGTCTCCCAGTCCCAGCGTACGTATATACACCCCACACATGCTCTCATACGGTGAAGATTCACGTTCTACGCCTTCAGCATCACACAGCTATGAGTGACGCTCACATCTCCGTATGATCTTTGTCTGCGTTGCTTTAAGATCATACTAGATGTTTCTTCTGTGTGTGTGATGTTTCTCATGCGCTACAGCAACCTGAAGGAAACCTCCACTCACAAATCTTGTATATTTGTGAAAGCGTGCCTACATGCATGCACAGCGTGTATGCTTGTGTTTTTCATCTGTAAACACAAGTGTGTGTGGGTACTTGTATGTTCTTGAGATCTGCCAGAGGTCAGTGCACAGCTGACATGCTCACAGCTGTCCAGAGTGCGTGCGCGCTGGGTGAAAGCAATCAACACAACCCCTTCTGTCTCATTTTGACCGTTCTTGATCTCCACCCTGTCCTGCCTATTGCTTCCATCACCCAGGATCCAGATCAGCCAATCCCATCAGTGGTAAGGCCTCAGCATCATGCAATCACAAGCCAGACGCCTCATCCCTAAGCACCTGTCCCCCCAGCACACCGAGCTTTGCACGCTGTCCCATTCTTTTAGCTTTTTACCTTTGTGTTTCACCTGTACAGTAGCAGCATGCTCCGCTCATCACATTCAAATATTTCTTTCTTTTCCTTCTTCCCCCACGCAGTTTGAGAAGCCGTTTGGTGTTAGAAATGTTTGACATTTTGTTGTCTCTGTAGTCTTTGTTGGTATGTTCCCACTGGTGACTGGTAAATGTCTCCCCAATGTGGTTCCAGCTCCCCCCCTCACCCTGTGTGTTTCTAGGCTGTAACATCTGTATTTGTTCATTCAGACTCTCGCGCAATGTCACTCAAATAGTATTTATTCATTCATTCATATAGAACTAAAGCCATGAAATACCTGGCATAGGACTCCACACTGAGATGAATAAAAGTAGAGGGGTACATTCTAATATGTTACATTGCCTTTTATGTTGCTGTACTGTCCCCAGAACATTGGGTCTGTGGATTCAGGGTTTGTGTTTTGAGATTTGACTCAGTTCAAGCATGTTTTTAATTGTTGCACCACTCCCTTACCCGTATGGCAGCTGGTGTCTCAGCCACTCTGAATATTGCCTAACCACGGTACATGTTGCTGCGTTTGTTTGCCCTCCCTCTCCCCGGCAGCCGGCAGTCGCTCCAGCTCCCCAGGCAAGCTGCTCGGCCACAGCAGCTACGGCCGGATCCCTCGAGCCACGGTGTCGGCCTCCACCACGCCGGCAGACAAGCGCAGCAGGGTCCCTCGCAGCCAGGGCTGCAGCCGGGAGACCAGCCCCAACCGACTGGGCCTCGGTAAGGCCACACACTGTTAACACAAGTCAGCGTCTGTCTTTAGTAACCAGCTACTGTAGTCCTGCAGGGACGTCTGAAACTGTGAGTTACTTGAACCATACTTCTTTCCCAAAGAAAGTTTGATTTTCAGTTTGAAATTCTTTCACCCCAACCGCCTTAGAAACTGAAATGCGACAAATGGCAGTGTTCCTTTAATTCACATCATTAAAATGTGCAGGTGTTAGACTCAGCAAGGAGCCAAACACTGACCAGTCAAACGCCGCACTTCATTGACCACGCAGCACATCAACACATGTCCTGATAAGTGACATAAGTTGACACAGGCCTATGTCAAAAACAAGTGGAACTGGACTTTCCTATCTTAACGTCCTGATAAAGAGACCTCGTGTTTGTTTTGTCCTTTGAAGCACTGCAGCGCTCGCAGCAGTCCTCAGACAGCACAGGTTGTTGCTGGCCATCACAAAGAACTGTTGCCTTTTCATTTGCACAGACGGCGCAGAAGACAGAGGCAACAGTGTCTGCGTTTGTGATGGTTTTCACGTCCGCTAGTTCTCTTTCCACCACGATGAAACCGAAACACTTCAAACAGAGTCTTTATCTCCGACTAAACATTTAACAGATTTATTCTGACTTGTGATTGGTTGATGGGGAGCGGGGGTTATGGGTGTTGTAGTAGTTTAAAAGGCATGAAAACTGCAAATCTGTGCCCGACACAAATCCTATCAAATAGAAAAATAAGTTGGTAGTCATGCCCATTAGGGTTACATAGAGTGGCTGGCTCATGTATAACACTACATGACCTTCCCAGCATGTAATGTAGCATTTGATGCCAGGCAGAGTCTGATTCAGCATCCTTTTCCTCATTTGCCAGGGTTGCATTGATGGTCTTCTTTAATGGAGTGTCCAACGCTCTCTCAGTAAGAGGAAATGTTGAAGGTTTCTGACTAACTGCAGATCCTTGAGTTGTGTTCAGTTTGTCTGTAGTCAAGAGAGAGTGGTTATTAATGTTTACAGGTTTCTTTGATAAGGGGACCACGCTGTTCATGTTCATCTGTTTCTGTTGGTTTTTACACGATTTGATGTGTTGCTTTTCCTAATGTCATAATTTTTGTATGTATCTGATCACGGTCACACATTAACAGAAGCTTGGGTTGCCCTTTAGGGTGTCCAGACTATCTAACCTTTACTAGCTGTATGCTGTTTGACCAACTCACTCTGTTACCATTCTGCCTCTGCGTCTTTCTGTGTTTTAGTCTGCCTATGTTGCTCTTCTCTTCACTTTCATATCTTCTTATTTTCTATTTCTTTGTCTCCCTTTATAGTTTTGGGTCCCCTGGATGACGAATGTCAGTTGATCGGTCTGTCTGTCAGTCGATTGTCTGTACGTCACTGTGGATTCTTGTCTTGCCAACAACTGTTGGCAGGGTTGGCATCGAGCACCCTCTCAGGGCAGAACGTGCACGTGTTCCTAAAAAGGATGAAAATGTGATAGTCATGACATTTATTGACCACAGTCAATGAAACCTTTTCATTTAGAGCACAACATGATCTTGCCTGTTGCATAATGTCTCATTGCCTATTGAACAAATTGCCATGAAAGTTGCTGAGCACATTAATGTGTTCAAGGCAATGAAGCCTTTTGATTATAATGACCTTATAGCCAATCCCCTTAATGCCAACCTCATTTTAGCACCACCATAAGAACGTTTCTAAGAGCAAAGCCACCAGTTTGTTGTTTGTTCACATCCAGAACGTTGTGGGTGTAGGGATGCTGCTGCAGTCCGCAGGCCTTTATGCTGTCGGTCTTCTAACCAAACCACACTCCCCCATGAATGCACACTGACACTCCCACCTAACTTGTTGTTCTGACAGCCAGCCTGTGTGGTAAAGCTCTTCTTCCTGCTGCTCTTCCCTACCGCACGCTAGCCCGGAGCCGCATTCCCCGTCCCAGCATGAGTCAGGGTTGCAGTCGCGACACCAGTCGCGAGAGCAGCCGCGACACCAGCCCTGCTCGGGGCTTTGCTCCTCTGGGTGAGTACCGCTGAGCTAGTAGCTGTCCGGACTACTTCTCCCACTGAGCGTCCCAACCGGACAGTCAGCCTCCCTCCTGATGTTGATGTAGTGTCTTATGGCCATTGTCCCTCTGCCTGGCTTTCTCTGTGCATGCACTGACAGATTGCTGTTCCATGTGGGGGATACAACTTCTTTCTTTCTTATTTTTTAAGATGAAGAATCTTTAAATGTACCTCCTTTGTTTTGTCTTTTGGACTGTAGTAGTGTCCATGTGTTTTGAACTGTTTCTGAACAAATTTGTATACAGATGTTGTGATTTCAAGTATAAGTGCCGTCGTTAAAGATTGGGGAAGACATACTGCAGAGGAAGACGCTAAAGCAAGAGCCGACGGTTCCCCAGCAACCAGCTGCTGTAGTTCTTGTTCTTTTACACTCTGGGAAGTGATGTCTTAACTCAGCAGCCATGACTTTATCATGAAGGAATCTAAGAAGCAGGATGCTTTAGAGCCAAGCTCAAGGACTGTCTGTGCTCTTAGCTTAGCATAGGCCAAACTTGAAATAGAATTGAGATTTCTCCTAATGTTCCATTTTAAATCAGCCCCATTTATGTTATAACAGCAGACTGATGAATGTTGAATTACACTTCTTATTTGTCACGAGGGTCAGAGTGGTGGTATGAAATGTCGGTCACTCGCTGCCATACTGTGCCGTACATCCACGTGTAACTCATGTAGACGTGGCCCTTTTCACACTGCAGAACTAACTCAAATCTCTGTTAGGTCCCCAAGTCGAGCCACATCATAATCAATGTGTCGGTTTGATTCAGAAGTCTTACCTTTGAGGTTGCTGTGTGTCACTAACTCCCTGGTCCGGATGTTGCCCACCTCTCCTGTCCCCTGCAGCCTCCCGACGTCACTCCCGTTCAACCAGTGCTCTCTCCACAGCCGACCCCCACAGCCAGTCAGGTGACCTGCATGCCCAGTCCCCCCCCCCCACCTCCACCTCCACCCCAAATGCCCCACTTTAGAGGCAATAATGCCTGCTGAATCTGCATGCGTCTGTAGTCGTGTTAAGAGATCGTCATTCCTTTATGTTCCCTCCAGAGTATTTTTGAGCATTTTATTCAGTATTTTGGCAAACCGGAACGGTAAGAATGGACAAGTTGTACATTGTGTTTCCGTCTGCTTGCTTGTTAATCATCTCGTCGTGTTTTTATTTTAGCTGTGATTTCCGTGTGGTCTACAGCCTTCTGTGGGCTCACTCAGCCCAGACGCACTTGTTGTTATTTGCCACTTGTCATCCTTTGAGCTTTGTAGTTGCCTCAGTTCTTTTTATTTTTAACATATAATCTCATATTTGTGGCTTTTCCTCTTTGGCCTATGCTCTCCAAGGGAAACGGCATATGTGCAGTTTATGCCTGTCCATCCATCAATTTAGGTTATTCTTACATCATTTCATTTTGTTTTTGGTTGTTGGGGTCTTGAGATGTTCCCCTCTGGTGATCTTTTCTTTCATTTACATTTACTGTATATTGATTTTATTCAAATGTGTGTGTAAAAGAAACAGTAACTCTGAGGTTATAAAAGTAAGAAGAGGATCCTTTGATTTTGTCCATTCAGGTAAGTTACAGGTTCCACATTTACTTTATTCCGGAGCTTCACTCACCGTCTTCTTTTCCCACTTCCTGTCTAGACCGCTACGGCTTGATTCACCAAGCAAGAATCTCTGCATCAGTCAACGCCATGCGGGTCCTCAACACCGGCACAGAGGTGGAGGCAGCAGTTGCTGATGCTCTGGTAAGCTTCTGTGGACGGTTTGCCTTCAGGAGAGACTCATGTTAGTCGGTTTGATGTTACTGTGACAGGTCTGCGGGTCTTGAAAAGTCTCAAAATCTATTTACTTTAGTTCCCTCATAAAAGGCCTTAGGAGGTATTAAAACGTCTTTCATTTGATTGACAAAAGCTTTAAGCATTTTCTCCTGCCGCTGTAGACAGCAATGTTTTAGGATCCAGTTGAGGAACGTTACACAGCGGTAAACTAAACGTGGGATTGCTGTTGAATCCTTTATCAGCAGGGGTTGAGTCCTGTAGCTAACACAACTGCCAGCTACAGGAGCCAGGAAGGAAAGAGAAACTCAAATGAACCTGAATGAATGAAGCTTTTTTTAATTGGTTAATCCAGTCATCCATCCATTTTCTGCCACTTATCTGGGTCCAGGTTTCATTAATTGACTAATCATGATTAAGTGTATTACTGTGAATTATTGCTATATAAATAATAAATTAATGTAAGAGGTTAATAAATAATTGACGGACTTCTTGTCCCGACTTGCTTTCTGTCATGAGACTAGTGTGAGCATGGAAAAGTTATTACAGTTCCTTCTGTGTGGTATTAAAAAGGCCTTAAAAAGTCTTCCAATATTATCTGGAGAAACCCTGAGAGCGACTACATAACTGGAAGTCACTTTGTACACTAGTTATGGGGGTTTTGCTATTATGAGCATGTAAAGCTTCTTAGTGCTGCTTAAAAAAAGCCCTACAAAGGCAGACCCCAGTTTTTGGCAGCACAGTGCGCATTTCTCTAGGACAATGATCTTTGATTTTCAAACATGGAATAACAAGGCGGCTGTTCTGGAAATTCTGAATCAGTTTCATTATTTCTTTTATAACTAACGTATTTTTACTAGGGGTGCCATCTAACCATTCCACACAATTTGCATTATTGTCATCGTATTATTCTCAGGTGAGAGTTTGCAGTGAGGTTTTCCTGACTTTAAGCTCTTAATGCAAAACATAGTCAACGTTTGTAAGGTTCCAGTCTTGGTCTTAGAAAAGAAATGTATGTTCATACATTACAATGGCTTGAATATCATAAAGCCAAAGGGATACATCAAGATGTCCATGTGTTCCTTTATTCTGGCCTTTTATTGAGAGCATCTCAGCCAGTCACACATATCAGTTCAAATGTGAAATGTCTACTTTTGTCCTCTTTGCATACCAGGAAGAAGGACTGTACTTGTTCTTTGTTCTCCCTTTAAACCTTCCCTCTCTCCTCTTTTCCCTCTTGGATTTTTTTGTTACCTTTTCAGCTATTAGGAGACTCCAGGAATAAGGTAGTTGGCCATTTTACACTGTTCATATATCCACGCCATCATGCACTAATCAGATCACAAAACAATGATGCAGCGCGCCTCGTTGCCCCTCCACCCCAACCATTTTTTTATTGTTAGTTTTATTTCATTTGACTTTGAATGTTTACGTCCTTCACATCCCAGTTGTGTGCAGCTATGGTACCCCAGCAAATATGCTTTTCTTTTTTTTTCCCACATTGTGATATTATTGTATTAAACCTCATGGTTTTGGTCCATTATTCATATGTTTATTTTCTCAAAGGTCCATGAGATTAAATCTGCTCTGCTGTTTGACGTGTCCCCTACTGCACTGCATTTGTAGTCCAGACCTTTACTTACTTGTGGCACTGCTTGAATGGCTTTTGATGTTCATGTAAAACAAAAATGTTTAACTGAGGAAATGCATACCACAGCTGTGTATGTATCAAAGTTACCCGCAAACGTAAAAGTAACAGAACAAAACACGAAGTGTACATGTCACACAACAGTACAGGAAAGTGCATGGCAGCTACTGCAGCTACTGGCAGCCTTGTACCAAAGATTCTTAACCCATGGCTGAGATTATTTGCCTAAGCACTGTTAACATTTAGGTGTCATACTGCTTGTTTTACATTTCCATCACGTTCTCCCTTCTTTCACAGAGGAAGCCGCTGAGGCGGAGGTACGAGTCACCGGGGATGTACTCCGATGACGACGCCAACAGTGATGCGTCCAGTGCTTGCTCAGAGCGCTCATACAGCTCAAGGAATGGAGGCATCCCCCATTACCTGCGCCAGACAGAGGATGTGGCAGAGATCCTGAACCACTGCGCCAGCTCCAACTGGTCAGAGCGGAAGGAGGGCCTGCTGGGCCTGCAGAATCTCCTCAAGAGCCAGAGAATACTGAGGTGGGATTGGGCTCATGTGTCAAAAAGGGCCAGAGTGGGAATGTGAGCTTGTGTGGTACTCTATAAAAGCACACATGGTAGATTCTCTCAGTAATGTCAAAATACAAAATTGGTGGCGATAGGAAAGAGTCCCTTGACTGCAAGATGCAACCAAAGGGAATCTTTAGCATCACTTCCTCCTGTCCCACATGACATGTCCCAATTTTGGCACTGGAAGACTGGCCGGTGTCCTGCATAGTTAACTCCTTCTGAAAAAGCTATATAATGTGTCCATCCCAATACCGACACTTAGTAGTCAGTGCCTACTTGTGTGATGTATTTTGGGTAATACTCACAGTGTCCAAAGTGCCCATTAAGACCACAAGTGTGTGGAGGTTTATCAGAGTCCACAGGGACACACTTGATTAATAAAGGCATCACGTGTTTCACGCAAATACAAATATTGTACATGGCTCAGTCCAGCCCAGATGATTTGTTGGAAATCAAACATACAGTATTACAGCCACAATCAGATGGCAGTAAAAAAAAAAATGCACATTCAGGATCTGATTGGAGGAATACAATTGATGAAGACATTAATCTGAGTTATCCAGGAGCATGCAGATCTACCACATAGAAAAAAAGACACAACATGGTATTATTTTGAATGCTTTCTTACTGATGTCCATACCTCTACATTTTTCTCAATGTGTTCGTGTTGACAGTGTCGCAACAGATTGTTAATATTACATTATAACCATCTGTGGAGGTTTTGTTATAACGTCGTCGTGTTTGGACACAGTTAATAATAATTACGCTGAAGCCAACACGCTATAAAGTTCTTTATGTCTGCTGATTATCGTCGGTCCTAGAATCAGCATATAGGCGCATTACCGCTAACAACTGGACAGGTGTAGCACAAAAGACCGTGATGGATTTTGGGATACATGTACCTCTTTGAAGTGGGCATCATGTACGCTGTGTGTTAGGTTAAAGGCAAAGTGACTGGATTGTCGGAGCAAATGGCTGAGAAGCAACTGTCGGTGTAACCACTGTGGGTTTTATGATCGTCTGGAGCTATAATGGGATGTTGATGGTCTGTAGACCCATGAAAGAATGTAAATGTCGAGCTCTGCTTTGGAAGACCGGTCCTTAAAGTTCAGCAGAAATGTCTGTGTTTTTAACCTTTTTAACATGACAAGCATATGAAGCTATCGGCCACCTCTGCCCTACATGACTTACTTCCTGTGTGTCACTGCAGCCGGGTGGAGCTGAAGAGACTCTGTGAGATCTTCACGAGGATGTTTGCAGATCCACATAGCAAGGTGAAGCAGATGAACTGTGCTAAATGTAGCACTACAACTAATATGACTTCAGTGTAACAGCATGGTGTCCAGAATACAGCAATGAATGATGGAGCTGTGACTTACTGGAAACTAATGAAGTGTCTCTTGTTGCATGGTCTGCCTTGCTGTGGATTTAACAACAGAGAGTAAGTGTTTGTTTAATCCATATTACTACAGACATTAACCTAAATCTGACTGAACATGAGCAGTTTATTCTTATTCAAGTCAAAGCAAGCTGCGTGATATAATACATGTTTGAACTGTGCACATGTTCCCAGGTGTTCAGCATGTTCCTGGAGACTCTTGTGGACTTCATCACAGTACACAGGGAGGACCTGCAGGACTGGCTTTTCATCCTGCTCACTCAGCTGCTGAAGAAGATGGGGGCAGACCTGCTGGGCTCAGTCCAGGCCAAAGTCCAAAAGGCCCTGGATATCACAAGGTCTGAAACGCAGGCTGGACACGGCTGTCCAGGTCACAGGGAGGGGATAACAGAGATTAGTGGCTGTTGTGCATTTCCAATGGATCCAAGGGGTCTTTTCTATTGGAAACAAGTTTTCCATGAATCTATTTAGTTGATGTAGAGTGTGAACCTGAGTAACTGGCTGACCACTTTTACATTTGGAGAGTGAATCCCAGTGAATCCTTAAGTAATATTTCTTTTCAAATTAAATTGCTTTGTGTTTGGCAGAAACCCTGAGTGAGATCTTTTACTTCAGTTTGTGGTCACTCTTGTCTTTGAGCTGGCTGTTTCAGTTCAGTCTCATAATCTAAGGCTTGTTCACTAATGTTCCATCATAGGATGCACAGCATCAAGGACCAAGTTAACTTCTCATTTATCTTTGTCAGGGAGTCCTTCCCATTTGACCAACAGTTCAACATTCTGATGAGGTTTATCGTTGACCAGACTCAGACACCTAATCTCAAGGTAAAGTAAAATGACAAGATCATTTTGGTTGGTTAGCATGATGGATGCTACTTCAGTGAGACTTGGGACCGACTGTTGGTTGTCTCTTAGGTTAAGGTGGCCATTTTGAAGTACATCGAGTCTCTGGCTCGGCAGATGGACCCAACGGACTTTGTCAACTCCAGCGAGACGCGCCTGGCCGTATCTCGCATCATCACCTGGACCACTGAACCCAAAAGTTCTGACGTCAGGAAGGTAGGCCATGATTGGTTGGAACTGTCTTTGCTTAGACAAAACCAGAATGATGTTTGTCTCTTCCATCACTCACTTTTTAAAAATCCATAAAGGTTCATATTTTCAGTAGGATATGTATATTCAGTACATGTTTTTAACTTTGCCTTTTGAATCTTTATCATTGGAGTGATTAGAGAATGTTAGTGTGTTATTTTAGATTTAGGTCAAATAAGGTGCAAATTTAGGTCCCACGTCTAAATTCTTGAAAAGAGGGCACGTTAGATCTCACGTCAAAGCCATTGTTTCTTTTAGGATTTTTCTTTTTTGCTTGCCCCAGCACCAGGTAGTATGGACATATAATCTACATACTATTATAATAACATTACAAGCTGCTCAGCAAGCTTATGGCAAAGCTAATCGCTTGGAGACTTTAATTGATTTTAGAATATTTATTTGCGAAACAGATCCATCATGCCTAAAAGATCAAATGTTTGCTCGACAATCAGAGTCAATCAGAGGGTACACTCAGCAGCCTGTGGCATCTTGTGGACTTCCACGCTTTTTTTTTCTCTGTCTCGTTTCAGTCCTTTAGCCTGTAGTGTTTGTTTAGCAGCAGTTGTAAACTTTGATAATAGGCACTCTCCGTGTGGATGGCCTCGGCTCAGCGGCCCATTACCTTCCCCTTTTCTGACGTGCGTCATATGTTCTGTGTCCCCTTCTGTTTGTTGTTCCGCTGCTGCTCTTCCGAATGAAATCCTCACCTAGTTTCAGAGCGGCCTGACCTCCAGGCAAGCTGAAAATAAATCTAGGTTAGAAAGTAGTGTGTGCCACTGAAAGCAACCCTCACTTTAGTTTGTCTGATGCACACAGTGTTGGTTTTTGCCAGGTTGTTATGAAAGACTGGTTGAGTATTGGATCCATGTGTGATGATGGAGGACCTGTGTCATGCTGTAATGCCCATTCTGCCTTGCCACTCTGCCCCAGACCCTTCATAACTGGGTGAGCGAGGAGCTAGCTGGCAGGTCCAGTACTGCAGCCTTACTGTCCGCTGAGGGCAACCAGGAAGAAAGGTGTAAGCAGGTAGAGCCCGCTCCAGCAGCCAATCACAACACGACACGATAAGCACGCAACGCCCCGCCTGCCTGGTGCCTAACCAACACCTTCGAGACAGTGAAAACTCGAGTGTGGCATCTCTCACTCACCTCTGCTGTTTTGCTGTAACAACCTTGCAAATCGATCACCAAACAGATTAAGCTTGTGCAACCAGAAAAGTCTTAGGTTTTTAACCTTGGTATAG
>JAVQJF010031574.1:0-18410 GCA_036023855.1 Gadopsis marmoratus
TTGCTGTGTCCCCTACATGGCTTGTGGCAAACTGCTTATTGCTTTCTTTCAACAATGGCTTTCTTCTTGCCACTCTTCCATAAAAGCCAGATTTGTGGAGTGCACGACTAATAGTTGTCCTGTGAACAGATTCTCCCACCTGAGCTGTGGATCTCTGCAGCTCCTCCAGAGTTACCATGGGCCTCTTGGCTGCTTCTCTGATTAATGCTCTCCTTGCCTCGCCTGTCAGTTTAGGTGGACAGCCATGTCTTGGTAGGTTTGCATGTTGTGCCATACGCTTTCCATTTTCAGATGATGGACTGAACAGTGCTCTGTGAGATGTTCAAAGCTTGGGATATGTCTCTATAGACTCTGTTTACTAATTAGGTGACTTCTGAAGGCAGTTGGTTGCGTTGGATTTTATTTAGGGGTATCAGAGTAAAGGGGGATGAATACATATGCACGCCACACTTTTCAGATATTTATTTGTAAAAAATCTTGAACACATTATGCTCTACTTGGTGTTGGTCTATTACATAAAATCTCAATAAAATACATTTAAGTTTGTGCTTGTGATGTGCACAAATGTGGATTGTTTAATGTGGAAATGGTCAAGGGGATGAATACTTTTGCAAGGCACTGTATGTCTAATATCTACTCTGTGTAACTGGTCCCAGTTGCCCCGAAAGAGTCCCCATTAAAAATGTTTTAACAGCAGGATGTGTGGGGGAACTAACCAGGCCTTCCTTTCTTCCCTGTTTTCTCACATCCCAGAGAACCACTCTGCTCCTCCAGATGTTACCGGCTACACCAACAACACCACCACCGATGGAATCCAGGGGGAGAGAGCCCCGGGTGCTGGCATCGCGGCCCAAAGACAGACGCCCAAGTACGGCAATGCAGAGCTGATGGAGACTGGTGACGGTGAGTCAGGGCTGGGGATGAGATCTTGGGGGTAAAATGATTAGAGTAACAATAACTAAAAGAATCCACCATACATACTGTAGACCAATATTCAGTCATTATCTTACAGTATGACCTTTTTTGACATATTTCTTGATGAAAGTATTTACATATTTCTAGCTTAGTTTAACCTTTGAAGATGAAATCAATATGACATGGACCAGAGTTTAGTGCATTAGCTCAGGATCTTCAGACTTGTTAGTGGCACAAATACAAATACGAGCAATTCACAAATCTAAAGAGGCAGCAGATGGGTGTGGTTAAAGCGAAGGTTTTAGGCCTGTTTGCCTAAGAGTATCTGAAGGAGGTTGTTTAAGAAATTCAGTGAGACATGAGATAACATGACCGTAAAACAAAGGGTTTACCACCAGTGAATCTTGCCTTTGGATGTTCTGAAGTGTTTCTTTGCTGTACAGTGTCTGTTCAAGTCTGCATTAAAGCTTCATGTCCAAAAACTGGTGCGTCAAAATGAGTCCGAGGTCGTTTTTCTGTCAGTTGAAACCAGGGGATGTGGTTCCAAACACAAATCAGGTCAATTGCCAGACTTTATGTGCCAGAGGGCTGATTATTCACTTTTAATACAACTCACTTCCTTCCATTTAAGTTTCTTCTTTCACTGATTCCCTAATAATAGTACTTATTGTAGACGAGCTGTTGTGTTTGTTCAGCAGCCTCAGGCCCGACTCTGGTCATACAGGTGATTATTGGATACACCAGCATGTATGTACATGAAAGCTTCAGATCTGTAGTCAGTCTAGTCACTGAGGTGCTTTTTAACAAGATTCACCTCCAGCTTCTCTACTGGATTATTAATGCGTGTTGTTTTTTTATGTGAATAAAGGTGTTGCTGAAAATATTTAAAATGTTTTGCAGTCTTGGAGTCATGTGAACCTTTTAAAAGAAAACAACTTTTCCAACTTGCTTTTAATCACTGTCCTCACCTGCACACAGTAGTTATTGTTACTATATTGTTCCTTTTACCTCTTTTGAAATGTTTTTAGTTTGTCTTATTTCCCTACTTTTTCCCCACATTTTCCACATCTTTATATCTTATATTTTAAACCTCTTGTGAAGCACATTACATTGCATCTACATATGAAATGGTCCATATGCAAGTTTATGTTCATATAGAAATCAGACATCAAGGCCATCATGTTCACTTTTGTAATGAAACGCAACTATGGCAAGCCCTTTTAACATTTAATCCGTAGGGCTGACTAGTAGCGATTTAGTTTTCACTAGTGGAAATGTCACTTCGACATGTCGAAATGTTAATTTAAGATATCATGTTAAAAGGGCTTGCCATACAAAATGACATTGTGGATATGTCGACTTACATTTCGACTAGTCAAACTGATTTACAGATATTTTTAATTCAGTTACAGATTGTACAGATCGTTATTCTTACTAGTGAAAAAGTAATTACTGATAAGTAATTACTTTTTCACTAGTAAGAATAACGATTACAGATATTATGGCAAGCCCTTTTAACATTTAATCCGTAAGGCTAGTAGCGACTTAGTTTTCACTAGTGGAAATTACATTTCGACATATCGAAATGTAATTTCGGATTAAATGTTAAAAGGGCTTGCCATACAAAATGACATTGTGGATATGTCGACTTGGAATTGTAACATGTCGAAACTGAATTAGAGATATCTGTAAATCAGTTTGAATAGAAGTCAATGGTAAAAGTTGACTAGTTGTAATGAAGCTACAGATATCTACAATTAACATTTCCACTAGTAAGACATGAGTTGTTGATATCAAGATTGAACATTTTGACTAGTGAGAAATGAATTGTAGATATCTTTAATTAGAATTGCAACTAGTCAAAATGACATTATGGATATGTTAGCTTGGAATTCTAACTAGTGAAAAAGCAATTGTTATCTACAATTGATATCAGCCATACTGATTAAATGTTAAAAGGGCTTGCCATACATACGCAACAGGTTGCAGTTTTGTCATTTTTGCATCATGATCCATTTATGTTTGAGCAAAACAACTTAAGAGCATCTAAAATTTGACTTCTCCCTTTCTCACCTAATTTATCATCATTCAGCCTGCTGTTTTAACATCAAAAACAAGTTGTGGTCAGAGAAAGGATGACTCCTCAGAGATGACTTAGGACGCCAGTCTGCTTATTTCATTGTTTCATAATTCCTTCTCTGGAGGGACATGAAGCTGCAGCAGACGGAATCATTCATCAGAAACTGCCATGGTTGCTGCCGTGGACGGAGATGTTGAACGCAGCTCACAGCGAAGCAGCTTGACAGATAATGTGCCAGACTTTACAGATGGGAGCTCATTGGGTTTTTTGGCTGAAAGAGACACAACAAAGTTGAGAGGATTTCATCAGAGCTTATAAATCTTTGTGTTATTTTGCTTACAATGGGGCTTGTTCCCTTTTTGTTTTCAGAGATTTAGATTTTTAGATTTTTGAGGATTTAACCTTTTGATTTGCTGTGTGGGAGCAAAGATTTCACTTAAATGGGTTTCACTCTGGTTGTTCCCTCAAATAGTTTTTACAACTTAAAAGTATTTGTAAGGATTTATTTTCCCCCTAATTAACTGGTGTTTGGAAGCACTATTGCTGACTTGTAAAGCAATGCATTTGCAATATATTATCAAATTCAAACTCATTTTGCACCAATAAATTTTTATTTATTTTTTGATCTGCCAAAGAGAGCAACAGCCCGAAATACTGTAAAATGAAAAAGGTTCCCTGCGGTTATCTATTATTATGTGTCTTGATATTTTTTATTATTTATACCAAAAACAGAGCAATAGTTTTGTACGGAGAAAATGTTGCAGCTCGTTTTTTACCTTGTCTCTTGCCGTTTGGACAGAGATCTTTGTTTTTTTTTATTTCTTCTAATTTTTGCTCCATCTGACCTGGCTGCCTTTGCCAAAACTCCCAACATGTGACATTGTTGGATATATACACTGCTCAAAAAAATTAAAGGAACACTTTTTAAGCAGAGTATTACATCAAGTCAATTAAACTTCTGGGATATTGATCTGGTCAGTTAAGTAGCAGAGGGGGTTGTTAATCAGTTTTAGCTGCTTTGGAGTTAATGTAATTAACAACAGGTGCACTAGACAGGCAACAATGAGACGACCCCCAAAACAGGAATGGTTTTACAGGTGGAGGCCACTGACATTTTGTTCCCCTCATCATCTTTTCTGACTGTTTTCGCTAGTTTTGCATTTGGCTAAGGTCAGTGTCACTACTGGTAGCATGAGGCGATACCTGGACCCTACAGAGGTTGCACAGGCAGTCCAACTCCTCCAGGATGGCACATCAATACGTGTCATTGCCAGAAGGTTTGCTGTGTTTCCCAGCACAGGGGCTGGCAGGGCTGCCAGAGCCCTACAAAATGACCTCCAGCAGATGACTGGTGTGAATGTCTCTGACCAGACATTCAGAAACAGACTTCATGAGGGTGGCCTGAGGGCCCGACGTCCTCTGGAGGGCCCTGTGCTCACTGCCCGTCACCATGGAGCTCGATTGGCATTTGCCATAGAACACCAGAATTGTCAGGTCCACCACTGGTGCCCTGTGCTTTCACAGTTGAGATCAGGTTCACCCTGAGCACATGTGATAGACGTGAAAGGGTCTGGAGAAGCTTATGCTGCCTGTAACATTGTTCAGCATGACTGGTTTGGTGGTGGGTCAGTGATGGTCTGGGGAGGGACACACAATTCAATTCAATTCAGTTTTATTTATATAGCGCTATATCATAACAGAGTTATCTCATAGCACTTGTTAATATAGAGCAAGTCTAGACCAACTCTATATGTATAGATCCAACAATTCCACCATGAGCAAGCACTAGGCAACAGTGGCAAGGAAAAAATGCCTTTTAACAGGCAGAAACCTCAAGCAGAACCGGGCTCTTGGTGGGTGGTCATCTGCCTCGACCGGTTGGGTAGAGAAAGAAAAAAAAAGATATGGGGGGGGTAGAGTGAGAACAGGATGAAAGAGAACACACAGTAGCACAGTACAATTCCACATACAGATGTAAAGCAATGGCAGTTACAATGTTACTGATGTTATAATTAAATAACCAATAGTATTAGCAGTACAACAACAGCTACACTAACAATAACAGTAGCAGGCGGTCCGCATCCACTCGGCCAGACCCGTGTACATCCAGACTCCGCAGGACCAGATCCCAAAGATCCAGACTCCACAACAGGAAAGAGAGAGAGAGAGAGACACACACACACAGACACAGAGAGAGAGACACACAGACAGACAGCGCTCAGTGCATCATGTGATGTCTCAAGGCAGTCTAGGCCTATAGCAGCATTACTAAGGGGGGGCTCAGGGTTCGCCCAGGCCAGCCCTCGTCTAAGGGGTGGCTCAGGGCCCTCCCAAGTCAGCTTTATCAAAGAGGAAAGTCTTAAGCCTACTCTTAAATGTGAGGAGGGTGTCTGTCTCCTGTACACAGACTGGAGCCCTGCATTCTGGGAGCGCAACGCTCCAGTGGGGTAATAGGGCACTATAAGCTCTTTAAGATATGATGGTGCCTGACCATTAAGGGCTTTATAGGTGAGGAGAAGTATTTTAAATTCATTTCTGGATTTTACAGGTAGCCAGTGTAGAGACGCTACTACAGGAGAAATATGATCTCTTTTCCTGGTTCTTGTCAGTAAATCTGACGCAGCATTTTGAATTAGCTGGAGAGTCCTAAGGGACTTATTGGAGCTGCCTGATAATAGGGAGTTACAGTAATCCAGCCTTGAGGTAACAAATGCATAGACTACACCTACTTCTTCGTGGTGATGTTGCCAACTCTGTCATGTCTTTGGCTCACCCAGCTGCCCCTACCAAGTCTGCCAAAACATCTATTTGCATCCAGCTCTCAGCACTTTTAGGCTTCTGTCCCACCTCTCCGTCTTAACGCTCCACACTCAGATGGTTGGGTTTTTAAAAATCAGCCTCAATGAAAGAGCAATTTGTACCCATACCTCATCTCGTATGCCATTTTCACATGTCTCCCATCAGAGTGTCACGTCCAGCCGCACTTTTCTGTTGATTGCTCACTCTAGGAAACACTTTAATGTAGAATTCAAACGTGGGGATGTTTTTGTGTGTCAGAGATGAAGCGGCGATGCACTCAGGATATCGCTCAGTGGATTGTGATAGACTACTTCACATCTGCACCTGTGAATGCACAATTAGGAGTTTTAGTCTCAGACTTGTATTAATATGTGTCTGTCTGTTTCTGTGTGTTTGTTCGTCCTCTGCAGGTGTTCCAGTCAGCAGCAGAGTTTCAGCCAAAATTCAGCAACTTGTCAACACTCTGAAGAGACCCAAGCGGCCGCCGTTAAGAGAGTTCTTTGTGGATGACTTTGAGGAGCTCCTCGAGGGTACAACTTCTCTCTTTTATTTAGAAAAATGTATGAAGTTGGGTCCATCTACTCATGTATTCTGTTTATATTTTCTGTCATGTTTCATTATGCCATTTTGTTCAGTGGTTGGTTATTGATTGTTAAGATAGAGACAGAGCGCAATTAATTCCCGCCCATACCTGAGAGGAAAACTATTAATTGCTCTCCATTGACTTTGTATTGCGTGAAGGTGCCTCCTTGTCACTTCCTGCTTGCAAACAACAGAAACTTGCCTAAAAGTTGCTGTGTTGGGACAACTACCAACAGGGTAAAGAAACTAGAATATAAGCTGCCTGAACTGAAAAACGTAGCTTTTAACATTTCAAAAGTAGATATAGACATGGGGCATCAGCAGGAAGAAGGGGAACACTGTGGGATCCTGACACTCAGTATGTCTATGTGTGCAGCAAGCCAAAAATAGGCTAACTATACTGCTTTAAGCTAAGCTAAAACATTTTCATGAATCAGAAAACTATGCAGTATTATACAGTATTTGCAAGTGCCTAACTACACAGTAACTTGAGACTGAGACAGACCCACAATATGGAGTTTGTCAACTCTGGTAGACATAGGGTGCTAAAATAATCCTCTGACATCGAATGTTTTTAGCGAGCTACAGGCATTTTATTAGCATTTGTTAGCCTCAAGTCGGCGTGGATTTCAGAGGATGACGCATTGCTACTCTCTCTATGTAGGTCAGTGACAAAGGGCCCAATGCAATCAATAAGAATATTTGACAACAAAGCAGCAGAATGTCATGTTAAAACTGAGAACAGAGTATTTGCAAGTGTTACCTTCATGTATATGTAACATTTTGCTTTTAAAATGCTTAAAAGATGGATAATAATCCACACGAATGAATGACTTGAGCCTTTCACCATTTCATTCCTTCACGTCTGCTGTGACAAAACCTGAACGTCTAACTGATGAATATTTCTTTTTGTTTCCATTATCTAAAGCTGCAGAGCCAGACGTTAATAATTCATAATTTATTTATGAATAGCAAATGTTGGAAAGACTGAGCTTGAGTTATTTTGCTTAATTTAAAGCTAAATTGGTTTTGCTTAATTTAAAGCTAAACTGCTTCTTATGAGTGTTCTCTGTGATAACAACAGCAATAATAACAACATGCAGTTATTGCTGCATTATTTTTCATGCTCACTCGTAAATCACATACGAAGAATTTAATTCATAATTAGGACAACATAACGGAAGTATACCTCAGTAAACCTGCTACCTATATTTGATTTTTATAAAGTCTCTATTATAATCTTTATCTGAAATGTTTATTATTTGTGACACAGCTGTGAGGATAGTGGTTGTTAAATTTGCATTAAGCCTGGAAATTTAATTTTTATTTGAGCTGAGGGGAAGAAAACGTTGATACAGGCTTATAAAACCTCACCATTCATATGTGTGTATACATGCAAACCTTCACTTTTCTCACCCCCCTCTTCTGTTATCCTCCTCCAGTCCAGCAGCCAGACCCAAACCAGCCCAAGGCGGAGGGGGCCCAGATGGTGGCCATGCGGGGTGAGCAGCTGGGTGTGGTAACCAACTGGCCCCCGTCTCTGGAGGCGGCCCTGCAGAGGTGGGGCACCATCTCTCCGAAGGCCCCCTGTCTCACCACCATGGACACTAATGGCAAACCGCTATACGTGCTCACCTACGGTAAGCAAAGCCTCCTCGGTTCACACTGATTGGGTCAGGAAACCTCACGGGAAAAAATCAATTTTCAGCAATAAAATCAGTTTTTTCTGTCTGGCTTTGGGTTTTTGTTATGAAATGAGATACCTGTAACTTTTCAGTCCTTTTTTTTTAACCGTGTACTCCCTGAATGCCAAATTATGGGATTTGAGGGGCAGGTGAAGTAGGCAGTGTTGAAATATTTGGATTTAAAGCTGCGCATCACAGCTCTTTCTTTGATAAATATAACCATGTTCATGCCAAATCTCCCAAACACAAGCACCAAACAAGAACATTGTCAATGTTTTGATTGAAATTATGAAGTTCTGGGTCAGAATATATACTGTATATAAAATATATATTCGTTTGATGCCAGTTTTTGGTAGTTTTTAATAATCTGTGCTACAGTTGTGCTGTTGTGATGAATTGGGTCTGTGTTTGATAGTTAGTCTCCAATATGATGATATTATGGATTAGAAATATTAATTTAAAACTTGTTAGTTGTGATCTGTGATCAACATTTAACAGATGTTTTTTTTGTTAGCAGTCAATAATTATTTGTTGCAAGGTCAAGGTGAACTTTATTATCCCAGAGAGGGAAATTCAGGTAGTCAAGATGCAGAAGTTCACAAAACAGTCATGAAAACAGATATAAATACAAATATACAACATGCAGCCTCCCCATTCTAACACACACAAACACACACACGTTTGAATAGTAGTTGTTGTTGAAGTTGAAGTGAACAGAGTTGCAGCACATTGCCTTTTTAGTATGTGAATGCAGCAAGGTTTTTCTCTGAATTGCTTCCGGTTTCTTTCTGCACATATGGTGGCTTTCACAAGCTGATTAACTGAAGCACCAAACAATGTTTAACGCCCGCTGTGTGAGCATAATTCCACTAATGGCAGCCAGACAGAGCGCTAAGCATATTAGCAAAGTGTGAAAAAGATGCTTTCAAGAAAGCTGCTCTGCTACACAGGGAGGGAAATATTTTTATCCCAAAGGCCCAGATTTACAGAATATGTTTTATGTTTATTTTTCTTAGGAATAAGAAAACTGTAGTGAAAACACTAAACTTTTGTGCTGGCACGACTGGAGGATTTCACTCTAGAAGATTTGCTACAATAACACTGGACAATGATTGTTTTGGTGCTTTCACCCTCAGCGTTATTAAACACCGCAGTAGTGTGAACACTAGGCATAAACATAGCAAAAGTTATATGTTTCAAAACAAAAATATATTAGTGTGGATGTAGCGATTGTAAAGGTGTGGAAAACCTACGTGAACCCAACGTGCATACATACATTTTCCACAAACTCTTCAGGGGATCCAAGGATAGTCTGATCAGGTCTGAAGTAGATCAGAAGATAATTGGACCTGATCAAAGATACAGATGACACAGTTGGAATATAGAAATATATAGAGAGGGAACACCAACGTCAGTGCAGCTGCTTCGAAAAAGCAACAGCAGTAATACTTACGTTTTCTTTTCTGTACTTCTCATGTGTCACAAAAAACAGATTATTCTGATGATGCCCCCTGATTAGACATATTGGCATATATCTGAGACTTGGCCCGAACCGGATTAGATTGAATATAGTTTGAATCCAGCCTGACTCTGGTTCCAGGGTCGGGGTCTTGGTTATCAGGACCCAAGTGGACCTGTGAAGACCCGTACCAAACATTTCTGTTGCCACTGGAGAACTTCAACATAAAGACACTGTCAAGCAAGTTAACGAAAGGCTCAGTAATGTTTTACTTTTCGGTAAACCTTTATTTGGTGATCTAGCAAAGCTTTTTTCACCTTAAACAATCTGCTCGCCACGATCATCTCTTCCTATCGGCGAGTGAGTGGTTAGTGAGTTTATGTAGCATGACGCATCCGTCTGGTGTTGTGGTGGTGTTATCAACAGGTGAAATCTGTGGCTGAACTATAAATTCCTACTACTCCAGGACTGCTTTTCACACAAGTAAGAATCCACATTGAGTCTTGAATCCATTAGAAAACAAAGTAAGCGTAGCAGCCAGAAGTGAGAAGACAACCACACGGCATGGTGAAAGGAAATAAGAAATTAATCAGTTGTGTCGCCTGTGGCACTGCCATCGTCCCAGCTCCCTGAACATCATATCACGTCCTAACCCCCCAGTTCAGTGCCACAGTTTATGTCCGCATTCATGTTGGAATGAAGTCTTTTGATCCGAGTTATTCATCTCCCCGACGGAGGAAGAGGAAATGGTTTTGGGTCCGGAGAAAAAATAGATTTAACCACAGTGAATAGAGCTGTATGCCCCAGAATGACAAAAAGTTTGTACTCTTTTTTTTTTTTTTTTTTAACTTAAGCAAAATGTAATCATGTATCAAAAGTATTCATTTTGAAGAAGAGTAGACTTGAGCATGGAACTTCTCATCTCAAATCAAAGGTCCATTTGCTGGCTTTTCCCAAAGCTTTCAGCTGTTTTTACAGTTTTCATCAAACAGTTGTTCTTATTGTTCTGTCACACAAGAGGAGTGGAGTTTTGATTTGTTAAGTTTTGTGAAAGCCCAGTTTCTCCAGTTTTAAAGAAAAGAAGAAGAGAAATGAAAGAAAGTAGGAAGGAAAAAAGGTTGGAAAGAAGGGAGGCAAAGGGAATAAAAAAGGAGAGACATAAAAAGGAAGCCAGTAAGGACGGGAAAATATTTTTTATATGATCTTTTCTCATTTTATCTCTGGGTCTCATTTCAGTTACTGAAACATGTGAAAATTTTCTGCAAACCTCCAAAACTACACATGTTGCACATTTGCTTATACGGACCCATCTGTCAGATAAAATAAAGACAATATTTCCCTCTGATATGCAGTGGAGGGAAAGTCTCCAAAAATTTTAAAATTCTCTTGTACTTGAAGTTCAGTACTTTCCCACCTCTGTTGGGATGCACGTTTGCGCCACACCCGAGTACACACAATCACACACTTCCAAACACACAATCATTAACCCAGAGGATTAACTGCGACTTTATTCATAGCGCATCAACATTCTTCAAATAGGTGTACAGTGTGTGTGTGTGTGTGTGTGTGTGTGTGTGTGTGAGCGAACAAACTGATTTGTGAGGAGTGAGCTTGTGGCCATTGATGAGCGCTCAATAGACTGTGAAGTGTCTCCACCAGAGAGACGACAACATACCGTGGTGAGACTGTGTGTGTGTGTGTGTAGTGCTGAATCTAAATCTCAATCTCCTCTCTCCGTTCTCCGTCTTCCTTTATCTTTCATTCCTGTGGTGTCTTCCCTTTGATGTCGGCCGACAAGGACAAACTTGTTTTGTTCCTTCCTGTTCATCCCACCCCCCACCACCACCAAGAGAACAGAGAGAATGCATGATACCGGATTCTCCCACTGTTCTTAAACTCATCCCTCACCACGCTGCACTGCAGATAACCCCACATAATTGGTGGGAGAGAAACATATTTCTATTCATATAAGAAAAACATTTCAAACGAGCCAGGAGTGTCTGAGGGAGCTTTGATGTTCTGTAAACCACAGTGTCATTTATCAGCAAGTCACGTTATCAATAAAGACGTTACAGCATCTGCAGGACACCTTTCAGTCTTTGTGTGGTGTGTTTTGATCTCTTTCTTTGATTATCCTTTGGGTGTACTTCTGTAAGCTACAAATCTACAAAAACAGAACGTCATCACCACCTCTTGGTTTGTTGAGGTCATCACTCAACAGATCATAAGAGGAGGCAGCTTCAAACACGTCACTTGTAGCTAAAATGAATTATCAGCCTATTGTGTGTTATGTGATTTTCTTTCTCTTCTACATGTGACACAATACAATATGACACTACATTGTGTGATATGATACACTGAAACATGATATGGTACAATACGATGACATACGATATGCGTATGTCAATTCAGTGGCCACATCCTTTGAAGGCTGCATCTGGATCTTTCACGCCCCAACATATCCAGAGATTCATTACGCGTAAGAGAATATGGCATCCCCAAACATACTGTCAACAGCAGCCCTTAAGAGCAAAATGTATCATTATGTCCTGTTCTTGATTAAGTATTTCTTAATCAAGAATGTGATGTATGCTGCTGATTTGGAGAACATCTTACCCTGCTACGAGGGGCGACAGGAGAAGTCCTGTGCACTGTTACTTGGAGATGATACTTGTTAGCTCGAGGCAGAGCTGATTTTGGCCCAAGCTCCACAGATTTTCCCCTCTTGCCCTCGGTATGCTATGGTGATAAATATGTGACTGTATCTGCTCTTCGGGGTCAGAATCAGTACAGTGTGCAAGCTCTGTTTTTTCAGCTGAAATTCAATTCAATTCAGTTTTATTTATATAGTGCTATATCATAACAGAGTTATCTCAAAGCACTTGTTAATATAGAGCAAGTCTAAACCAACTCTATATCTATAGACCCAACAATTCCACCATGAGCAAGCGCTAGGCGACAATGGCAAGGAAAAACTGCCTTTTAACAGGCAGAAACCTCAGGCAGAACCAGGCTCTGGGTGGGCGGTCATCTGCCTCGACTGGTTGGGTAGAGAGAGAAAAAAAGTGAGGCGGGGGGAGTGTAGAGTGAGAGCAGGATGAAAGAGAACACACAGTAGCACAGTACAATTCCACATACAGAAGATGCAAAGTAATGGCAGCTACAATGTTACTGAAGCTAAAATAAACAACCTATGGTATCAGCAGCACACTAATAATACCAGCAGCAGCAGGTGGTCCGAGTCCACCCGACCAGACCCGCGCTCATCCAGACTGCGCAGAACCAGGTCCCGAAGATCCAGACTCCACGCACAGAGAGAGACAGACAGACAGGCAGACAGACGCAGGAAATAGATTTGACTCTGTTTGCGCTTTATTATTTTGCTTAATGAAATACACAAAAGACGACTGTTAAAAAATTAAACGTTAAAAAGCCTCAAACCTCTTCAGCTGTCAAGGTTGCTAGGCGATGGGAGCGGCAATTTGTTAAACAAATAGGAAATCCTCCGTAGACCAGACCATCTCATTTAACACTTTGTTCGACCTTAGAAGGATGCGGCACCTGAATTTTGAGACATGCTAATATGAAACTGTACGATATATGTTACAGTGCGATACCATACAATACTGTAGGATACAATACAGCATGACCTGACACAATACGGTATTATATAGTAGGATATGGATACAAATACAGTACAGTAAAATGCTGCACATTCATCTTCAAAGAAAAAAAACATTGTTTGAAATTGATCATTCATTATGTCTGAAATTTTTTTCCCTTGCAGAGACATGTTGTGCTTTTGTCAAACAAGGGTTCAGCATATGAAAAAGAACGAACCAGTTGTGTCTCAATTTTGTTCTTGGAGTCATTTTCTGAGAGTAGCTCCTCAAATTACGAATATCCAATTTCAAAATAAAAGCACCCCTTTCAATTAAATTAAACTAGATGATTGGACAGTTTTATTCTCGTCTCCTCAGTTTCATAGGACAAAAGGCTGCTGGCTGATTTTTTCACAGGTAGGTTGAGTAATGTAAAAAAACAAAACAAATGTACAGACCCCAGCTCTGCGCAGAAACTCTGATTACATCTGGAGCTGCAGCTCTCTGATTCAGACTCTTCTGCAGGAGAGATGCTTTCTAACATGCCAGCAGGAATCCTCTCCTCTGATTGTTGAACATCTCCCGGTGTGCCCACTATTACTGCTGAAGTGTCCTTGAACCAGCATCTCAAACCCTTCTCATCCCAAAGTTGATTCAGGGTCACAGAAGACACAAATGGCTGTTTTTTTGTGGCCCTTAAATTCTGAATTCATTAAATTATTTTCTTAATAAACTGTAGTCACATCTCCTATAACCGAGTCACTATTGCTCTGCCTCTTGTTTATAACTTACTTACTCCTGTCTTATTTTCCTCATGTGATCCCAAAACTCTCCTTTTCTTCAATTCATTAGCTATGGACAAACATCAGAAAAAATCTCATTTAGTGTGGAAAAACAAGAAGGATTTCACACCGGACTGCTCATGCATAATATCTGCGTCTGCCAACCTGAATTAGGAAAAAAAGAAAAGGGTGGAAATTGATTCTATTGTTGTGAGTTAATGAACAGAGCCAATTGCGCCTGGCAGGGAAAATATTTTTTCACTTGATATACAGGGTGGTACTGAATGCAGAAGTTATTTTGACAAACACCTTCTGAAAAGTGAAAATATTTCTCAAATTGCTTCTTATATGAGTCCTTTCTTTTTAAAAAGATGTGACGGGTTGATTCATGTTGCCTAAAGTTGTTTGAGCACTGAAATGAAAACTAAATACATTCATCAAGATATCAAAGCTGCTTTATCATTGTAATTATATCCCGATGTGGCCTTTATGACTTCCGCTAATGTGCTGTGTTTGTGTCTCTGTGTGTAAAGCATCACTGTACATGAATCCAATCGCACCACAGTCATGAGACAGGTTTGGTTAGAGAATCTGTGTGATCATCTCCATACCAGTCCACCCAAAATAGTGAAATACAGTTCAAAGAAAAGTTCATGTCAATCCAGTAATTTCCTGCATATGTGGACTCAACCTTTGTTTCACCATACAATCATAAGAAATGAGTTATTGTCTGTCCCGCACTCCTCGTTTCGGTCATTTCCAACCTTCTACAAAGAACTCTGTGGTTTCCCATTACCTCCCTCACCTGTATGCTTTGTATAGTTCCATAATAATAATTCTCAGTATCTGCCTTTAGGAAAACTGTGGTCAAGAAGTGTAAAGGTGGCCTACAACCTGCTGCACAAACTGGGAACCAAACAGGAACCACTCATCAGACCTGGAGATCGGGTAAGTAACCAAAAACAAAAACAAACAAACAAAAACCAAACTGATCACACTGATAACCTGAAATGAAGGGAACCGCAGAGAGAGAGGAAAAATTATCAAAACTCGGTGGCCAAAGTTTGGAGTGACACCCCAACTTTTCAAATTTACAAATATTTTTGACTTGAAGATGTCACTGCCGTGAGACTTGATAAACTAAGGTATTGAAAGTAAAGACATTCAAGTCTTAAGTTTTTACCTGGTAAAACTCTGACACCTGTGGTGGGCAAAGCTGCTCAAAATGAAAGCAGGGTTCCGCAGATCCCTAAAAAGTCTTAAAAGGCATTAAATTCATTAATCTAAAAATAAGACCTTAATTGGTATTAAAATGTCTTAAATCTGTCTTTCAAAAGTTTTAATAGTCTAATACATGGGAAGTTGGATTTTCTGCATTCTATTTTTTAAATAATTTACCGAATGCCACGCTGATCAAAATAGCAGAACAAATAACACTAATTTTGTTTGCTGCCGGGACGCACACTGTTGACGGCATTTGCTGAGAGCCGACGCACTAACAATGACAACTTGGGAAAGCGTAAATTTAACAATTATTGGCTAGACAACCCAGATGTTGCGTTATTGCTGATGCCAATACCAGGCAATATTTACGAGGCGCAGTGTATTTTGTGCAAGAAGTCTTTAAACTTGGCACGGTGGGTTTAAAGGCAGTGGCGTCTCATATCAAGGGTGGTAAAAGCAAGTCTTCCCGAAGTCTTCCCTCTAGCAGACACCAGGTATTGCCCAGTTCTGTTCTACGTTTTCCCTAGTCTTCACCACCATCTCCGATAACATTTGGGTGTACACCTACACTAAAAGCAGAAATACAGTGGTGTCTGAACACAGTGACAAAACACCAGTCATATAATTCAAACGAGGGAGTAGGAGACTTATTTCGTGAAATGTTCCTGAACTCTGAAATTGCCAGAACCTTTGCATGCAGTTCAGATAAGACACACCTACATTAGCAAATTTGGACTGGCCCCGTACATCTCAAACCAGCTGGAACAATGGCACATTTGTTTTAATGTTCGACGAAAGCCTCAACCTGACTACGAAAACGAAACAACTCGATCTGCATGTTTGCTATTGGTGCGAAGATCATGTCCAGTCAAGATATATTTGTTTTCAACGGACAGCCCATGCTTTATGTTAAAATTAATATTTGGGCTAAATTGTCCCTAAGTAATTGATGTTGTTTTTTTCTTCACTTTTGGTTATAGTAAAGTATGTCTTAAATACATTTTTGAGTGGCATTAAATAAGTCTTAAAAGTCTTAAATCTAACTTGCCTTAAAATGTAGGAACCCTGGAAAGGACAAAAAGGATCAGAAACCTGAGCAAACAAAACCAAACTATCTGTGAGGCTAGATACCACTTACCTTACGAGGCAACTGGATTCACCATATCATGACGAGAATCCACCTTGCCAGGCTTCAAGTTATATGCTTGTGGCCCTACCCCTAACCCCCCACAGTGGTTCGGACCAATCAGCGTTTTACAAGGAACTACTGGCAGCTACAGGCATAGTTTCAAGTGTTTGTTCAAAAAACTAAAACAATGGCGGCTCCTAAAGAGGTTAGCGTAGACATTGCTATATAGCATCAGTTATATCAGAACTGGAGAGTATTCCTTCATTGAAAGAAGAGCAAAGAAATGGCACTGAAGGTCTTTCGCGATGGAAAAGACATTTTCGCGCTCCTCCCACCTCATTTTCGGCTGTACTCGCTGATCTGATTGCGACATCGTGAAATTAAAAATCTGTTACTGTTCTCAACAAAAACAGATATTATACTTTACAAAGGTAGTTACTGATTGTAGGGCTGGCTTGGGTTAAAAGGTAAAATCAATTGGATCTCTATTAAGTTGAATGTTTGCCATTTTGGAACTGAAGGTCTTTGTTCTACTCGCTAATCTGATTGGGTTGAAGTTAGCTCTCGATTAGGGCTGCACGATTATGGCAAAAATAATATTCACGATTATTTGGGTCAAAATTGAAATCACGATTATTTAAAACGATTACTCATTGACTGAAAAAGAGCATTTATTGAACTTTAAACTAAAACTTTCTTACCAGTGCATTTCACAAAATGAAAAATCTAAATAAATAAATATAAAAGACAAATAAAATACAAATAAATTAGATAAAACATTTTAAAAAGTCCCAGTCAGCTAGCGCTTCCCTCGGTCCAAGGGCAATGTTTTGCCCAGTGTGGTCTTCGTGGAGAAACGCAGTTTGGAGACACTTGGTTTTCAAATGGGAGGGAGGGGCTGCTGTGCGAGGACTGGGCCGCCTGTGAGTGCTCTGGGACGGGGGGAGGGCCCACGGCAGCAACCGCTCCTCGTTGAGAAGAGCAAGAATACGATATGTGCTTTCGCGTCAGAGTCTCCAAAAGTCTCCAATAACACCAGATAAAGTCGCTAGATTTGTCGCTAGTCGCTTTTTTGAAAAAGAGTCGCTAGAGGGGCCTGAATACTCGCTAAATATAGCGACAAAGTCGCTAAGTTGGCATCACTGGTGTGGTATTTAGTACAGGCCTTCAGGGAGAACGTGCTCTGCCGTAAAGGAAATGGTTTACTGGATTTTTAGCGCAAGACAAAACGAAAGCATTGTCGCGAAAAGAAATACAGCACTATAATCATATTTTCTCGATAATCTTGTTTTCATAATTGCTCAAAGCCAAAATCGTAATTGTAATCGAAATTTTGGTTAATCGCCCAGCCCTAATACACATAAACACTTTTTAAGCAGAGTATAGCATCAAGTCAATTAAACTTCTGGGATATTGACCTGGTCAGTTAAGTAGCAGAGGTTCAGCTGTTTCAGCTGCTTTGGTGCACTAGAGGGGCAACAATGAGACGACCCCTAAAGGTGGAGGCCACTGTCATTTTTTCCCCTCCTCATCTTTTCTGTTTTCACTAGTCATCATTCAACTGCTGGTTGTCGAGGTGGTGTCCAGGTAATGATGTGGGCTTTGTAGATAATTGGCGGACTTTCTGGAGAAGACCTGGTCTGATTAGGAGAGATGGTATCCATCCCACTTTGGATGGAGCCGCTTTCATATCTAGAAATCTGGCCGAGTTTATTAGCGGCCCTAAGCCATGACAACTCAGAGTTGAGACCAGGAGGCAGAGTTGCAGTCCTACATGCTTCTATGCGCTTCCACAGTTACCCACCCTAAACTCCACAGAGAGGGTGTCTGCCACCACGACAACTTACATTAATTAAAACAAAAGTAAACATAGGAGGAGCGACACATAAAAACAGTGTAAAAATACATAAACAAATACCCAAAATCAAGACCACCACTCCACCAGTACAACAAAATAGGAGAATTAAATGTGGACTCTTAAACATTAGATCTCTGTCATCTAAAGCTGTACTAGTTAATGATTTAATATCAGAGCTGCAGGCTCCCTGCGAATGACACTTGACTCTATTGCCCCTTTAAAAAAGAAAATAATAAAACAAAACAGGTTAGCTCCATGGTATAACTCCCAAACCCGTAAATTAAAGCAAATAACA